>CM067505.1:2949593-2994593 GCA_034509495.1 Acestrorhynchus altus
CGGGTTGTTTTAAAGACTGCAGTTCCATCATTAATCTAAATCTGAGCTGTTATGGATGCAAAGCCCGGCAACAAAACCCTGACGCTTGCAGAGTATTGGAAGAGCAAGGACCAGTAGTTGTCCCCAGAAGGACGTGTGGGGTTGCAGTGCTGTTGGGGATGAAGATGAAGGTGATCAGGATTATAACTGTAGTCTGATACGATCAGTATTTATTGATCTACTCATACAGAAGTGGTGTCTCTCAGTACGGCGTCGGGTTTAACGCAACATGCCTGACGTTGTAGAGGTTCCTAATGGTGTCCTGTGATGATCCATCCCATGCAGCTTGAATGTTCTCACTCAGTTCTGCAGATGGAGTGGTAGGGGTGGAGTGTTGATAGAGTGTCCAATGGCTTCCCACACATTTTCAATCAGGGACAGGTCTGGAGATGAGACCGACCACGGCATCTGTGTCAGCAGATGAGACGGTAGCAGTATGTGGACGAGCACCAGAGTGTGTGTTCAGAAAAGGTGGAACCACTTGTTGCAGGACCTCATTAATGCAACACTGGGCTCTCAAAACAAACCCAATGAAGACCAAAGATGATCTGGCACACCGTGACACCAGGCCTTCTGGACGTATGCTTGACACCAAACCCTTGATCGTGGTTCCTCCATAATCACATATTAATAATGAATGATAGTTTGGTTTTGAGGGCAGTGGTCTACAGTGGGGGTGGGTTCACCAGTGGACTTTGAGGATAAAATATAATTGATATACGATGGTGCTTTAATTGAGCTGCCTTCAGCATGGTAGTGTTCATATGGACGTGCGTGTGCGTGTGTGTGTGTGTGTGTGTGTGTGTGTGTGTGTGTGTGTGTGTGTGTGTGTGTGGTGTGTGTGTGTGTGTGTGACGGTGGCCCCATGCTCGAAAGTGTGGCAACACTGCTGACACTTTTCACTGTTCAACACAGGAAGCGTTTCTGACCTGAAAGAAAGACAAAGAGTGTGTGTGTGTGTGTGTGTGTGTGTGTGTGTGTGTGTGTGTGTTTACCTTCCTGTCCCTGCCATTGTCTGTAGTGGTGCTGTCCAGATGCACTGTTCCTCTCAGGCTCTCAGCTCTTGCCCTCTATTTTTATCCTCCTTGCACCCTCCCTGTCGCTTGGCAGCTATTTCAGCTCTGTGAAGCAGCCCAGTCTGTTTGTAAACTCCGGCTCCCATACACTGCTCTCGCGCTCTCCTCTCTTTCTCTCTCTCTATCTGTCTTTTGCTCTTCTCTAAATCGCTCGCTCATTCTTGTGCCCCCCACATGCAGCAGAGGGAGGGTGTGGGCATCCTTTGCAACCAAACAGATCCAAACTATCAAGGGACAGCAGAGGGGCTGTTTTGGGTTTTAATGGCGGCTTGACCCGCGGAGGCTCAGGCAGAGTGGTTTTTTGGGCACCTGAGAAGGACGTTGGCCATTGCTTGCTCTTCTGTAGTGCTTCACCACTCTCTCTCTCCTCCTCCTCTTTCTCCCTCCTCTCTCTCACTGTCTCTCTGCACCCCCTCTCCTCTCTCTCTCTCCTCTCTCTCTCTCTCTCTCTCTCTCTCTCTCTCTCTCCCCCCACTGTCTCTGTCCCTCTCTCTCTATCTCCCTCGCTGATCTCATTTGCTCCTCTTGCCGCAAGGAAAAGAAGGCATCCAGTCAAGCCTCAGACTTTCCGCGGAGCACTGCTCAGGACCTGTGCGGATACAAGCTGGTAGGAACAGGATAATGACAAGCGCTAGATTTTGAGCCTCAGAGTGAATGCGTCTTTCCTCCTTCATCCCAGAGCTGAACTTCAGACTAATAGGGAATCTTCTACAGGCGAGCTGAAGGAAGAGACTTGGCGTGATTCTCTGAGTATTATCCATTGGAATCATGGACTAACACTCAAAGTGGACATTCTCCACTGCCAATGTGCTCTGACGCAGCTAGGAAGCAGAGGGACAGACCGGGAGTTCTGTTAGGAATACTGCTGTGATTTTTCTCTCCCACATTCTGATGCTGGTCAGAACCCCGGACTTTGCGAGACGGTGTCTGCTGTGTGAGCGGGGCAGCGTGTGAGCCTGCGGGTAGCCCCTGGTCAGCGGCGTGTGTGTGGGTGTGTGTGTATATGTGTGTGTTTTGAAGCTGGGACAAACTGGCATGCTCTTGCGACCGACGGTGCCGGGGCTGTGCTTGCCTGTTGCAGACCATCTATGAGGGCAGAATCCTGCTTCTCACAGACACACACACAGCACAGCCAGGCAGGGAGCAGCCCGCGACCTGCCCCACAGCCATAAACAACATGAGCCTTTTGGTGAGTGTGTGTGTGTATGTGTGTGTGTGTGTGTGTGTGTGTGTGTGTGTGTGTGTTTAGAAATGTATAAAAACTGAATGATTACTGTTTAGTTATGGAGGCTAGATTTAGGGTTAGGGTTAGATTCATGATTGGGTAAGGTTAGGTTTAGGGTCAAGGTGGGAGGGTTAGATTAATTTAGTGTTAAGTTTAAGGTTATATTTGGGGTTGGGGTTAGATATGGGGTTATATTTGGGGTTATATTAGGGGTTGGGGTTAGATATGGGGTTATATTAGGGGTTTGGTGAATGTAGAGGTTATATTTGGGGTTATAATGAGGGGTTGGGGTTAGATATGGGGTTATGTTGGGGTTATATTTGTGGTTGGGGTTAGATATGGGGTTATATTAGGGGTTGGGGTAAGATATGGGGTTATATTAGGGGTTTGGGTAAGATATGGGGTTATATTTGGGGTTATATTAGGGGTTGGGGTTAGATATGGGGTTATATTTGGGGTTATATTAGGGGTTGGGGTTAGATATGGGGTTATATTAGGGGTTGGGGTAAGATATGGGGTTATACTTGGGGTTATATTTGTGGTTGAGGTTATATTTGGGGGTTATATATTTGGGGTTAGATGTGAGGTTGTGTTTATGTTTAGTGTTGGTATTGTGAAACCCACAACATAATCATCGCCAGCACCAATGAGGACATGTGCACGTATCTTGCATCCAGCGCATGACCGTGTGTGTGTGTGTGTATGTGTGTGTGTGTGAGTGTGTGTGTGTGTGTGTTACAGAGGGTGTTAAGTTTGTGGACAGAAGGGAAGAGAAGTAGAGATATGGGTCGGAGAGGCTGTTGAGGGTGTTGTGGCCGTTGGTCTTTGAAGTTGGTAGATGGTGTTGACGATGGTGTTGTGGCTGTTGTGTGGCGACTACATGCTGGTTCTGTTGTGTCTCTGTTTGGACCAGACTAATTTAGATCTTCCTTACAGTCACAGCTGACCTTGCTGACCTCTTCAGTGGGCCTCAGTTACAGCCCTGCTTTCAGCCTCAGCTCACTGGCAACTGACTCACTGGCACTTTCAGATGGACATCAGCGCGTCGCTGTCCTTTCAGCTCAAATCTGTAAATCTTAGTTTTTCCAAATCATCTGCTGGATGTTCTGTTGTGTGAATATGAGAGTGTAACAGACCATGAATTTTACTGCCCCTGTTACCATCCGCAGCGCATCACTCTGGAGTGAGTGAGTGAGTGTGGAGGACAGAGATCTGTTGATAAAGGTGCACATAGACACCCTATTTGTATTTGTCCTCCGCATTTAACCCATCCACACACACAGACACACACTAGTGAATTCACACACTAGAGGTGGTGTGCACTGGTGGGAATGCCGGAGTCACTCGCCGCACTCTGGTAATGTTTATAAATCTAAGCACCAAACTAATGAGTAATTAAACTTATTGAGCTCCTCGTCCCCATCTGAGAAGGACACCGAGCTCCCCTGCCACCACTTCACCATGGCTGCCCACCTTCTCGCCACTGGACCTGGACTAGTTGCCCACCCGCCATCCCCAACTATGGAGAAATTTACTCAGACCCCAGTTTGTTGCTACTGTTACTATTATGTCCACCAGTGAAGATCATTACTTCAGTCCACCTGAGTATTAGAACAGACATTTGGGGTCCTGTGTCCCCAACTATCTATGTATAAGAGCCTGGTTCCTCCCAGGCTTCCTCCAGCTCTTGAGGGAGTGTTTCCTTGCCACCGTCATCCTTTGACTTGCTCTCCAGGGGGTTTATGTCTTTATCCTTCGTTCCTGTGTTGTTAACCTTTTAAATTTTTTGATTTCTGTAAAGCTGCTCTGTGACATCAAAGCGCTTTACAAATACATTTTATTCGATTTGACATCAAATGATCACTTTCTCACTTTTTATGTTCTTCCTTCGTCTTGCTTGCAGACGTTTGCTGCTACTAATCACATTCTGCTTGACTGTAACCGGTGTTTCAGAAGCAGAGGTTCAGTGGAACAATCAGTGAACACTGTTAAAGCAGACTGCACTTCGGACCCGTCCTTGTGGGACGAGAGGCGAGGTCAGAGCGTTCCTCTGCTGGGTTTCAGAGGGTTTCAGAGGAGAGGTTATAGGAGGTGCGTGGGCTGCAGTGTTCTTCTCAGGCAGCGTTTATCCGACACCTGTTCAAACAGAAGTTCTGGTCCTCTCCGCAGTCTGATCCCGGACCAGCCGTGGTCCTCCGTGGAGAAAGGGACTGCAAGAACTGCCGTTTGGATCCTTAATCCATCGACTGGTCCAATCCATCAGTCAGACTGGTGCCTGTGAGGAGAGACTTTCTCTCTGCATGAAGCAAAATCATCCTAAAATCCGTGCAATAGAATGATTGAACTTTTACGCTTTTAGTAAAAGGTCAAAGTCGCCTGTTTCATGAATTCACGCAGTTAATTTATTCAGATTTTGAAGAACAGCATGTAGTTCATTTTCAATTTTATGTATTTGTTCCTAAAATAAGCACAAAGGTCTGTAAATAAGTTGTATAATTTTGCGATGTTTGATTATATCAAAAATGAGATGATTTCAAAATGATTTGATTGTTAGATGTTACATGAAATTATATTAGAAAGATTAAATCAGAAATGATAGATTATCGGTTACATTAGAAATATTACATTATATTAGATGATATTAGACGTTTGAACGAGACGTTATCAGAAGTATTCGATCGTCAGAAATATAAATCGGATATCAGTAATATTAGTTTATATTAAATATGATCAGAAGGGTTCTGCTTCATCAGATTATATTAGAAATGTGAATTAAATTAAATAAAATGTGATGATTTATTAGATTATATCAGATTATACCAGAAATATATATTCTGACGTTCTCCCAGGACACACTGGACCACCGTTCAAACTCCCAAACATGACGCCTCACAACAACCCAAGCTGTCTGCTGAGGTGACATCACCCCATGATCAATTTACATACTGATATCATGTGACTTCTGGCATTATATCATTACATGATATTAGACGTTGGGCATTCCGCACAATAATTAACCCCTCGATTTAGACACTGTAGTGTACTACAGCGTCACAGTTTCAGGTGAAGATCATAAATATTCCAGTGCTGTTGTTTATAAGTGAACGTGATGCACTCTCTCCGTTGCGGTTTCCTTGGTTTTAGGTGTGAATTCCGGAGTGAAAATGATGGATATTGAGACGGTGTATAGGTAGATGAGTGTAAATTGTGTTGTGTTGTGCTGCACAGTAAAATCAAAGCTCAGGGCCAAGAGTCCCGATGATGAAACCTTTAAAGAATCCGACGCACTGGGTGGAACATATTTTACAAGCAAGGTCCCAATTTGCTCCATTTTCTGGAGGATGAAAGGAAAATGAGTTTGGAGATGGCTGAACACCAAAAGCAGGTTATTTATTTTCTCGGAGAAATTGCGTCCAGCCCTCGGAAACCCAGCACACATCTAGACAATGCAGAAGTAGGAACTGTGCTTTTCATACCTCAGCAACACTTCAAAAGCTGTCCTGCCCTTAAAAACAGAAGGAGGACCAGAAAAAATGTTAATCCTTTTTCTGAAGTTGGCTTTGGTGAAAAGGGCTCCATTGTTGCCAGCCGTGGCTCTTAAGAGGGTCACGTAACGAGTTCTTTGAAAGCGCTGGACGGAGCTCAACAAGGCTCAGCAGTGTTGGGTCTCCAGAGGAACGAGAGTCCTACTGCCTCATGATCTGGGGTGTAGCTGGTCCTATTAGTGACTCCAGGAAAACCACTTGTTGACATTTAATGTGTCACAGTTCATTTCTGTCATTTTTAAGGAGGGGGGTGTATTTCTAACTTGTTATGCATGTGTTGCAAGGTGTTGTTTGGTTGCTATGGTATCCCAGATGGTTCCTATGGTGTTGTAAAGTGGTTGTTAGCATGCTATTGCAAAATGGTTGCTTTGGTGTTGCTGTTTGGAATCTATGGAATCACAGGTGGTTGCTAGGTGGATGCAATAATGTTGGTAGGTGATTGCTGTGGTGTTGCTTACTGGTTGTAAGTGTTAGGTTAGGTGGCAGTTGCATTGGTATTCCAGGTGGTTACTGTGATGTTGCTACTTGGTTGCCATGGAGTTGCAAGGCAGCTTTCATGCAGTTGATGCAGTACCTTATTGTTATTTAAGGTAGGTTGTTGCGAAGTGTTTGCTATGGTGTTGCTTAGTTTCTACAGTATCCCAGTGATTATAGACAACCGTAGAAAAATGGAACAGTGACTATTCTCTCACTCTTAAAGGGGTTCTTTAAGGGTGCTTGTTAAAAGCAGTGGTTCTGTATAGAACAAGGGTGGGCACTTCTGGTTCTGGAGGGCCGGATTCCTGCAGTTTTCCGATTTCCTGCTCCAACACATCCGATTTAACACCTGCTAATGTTTAACTAATGCGAAGTGCAATTTTTTTTTTAGCATGGGTAAATGGTTCTTTAGATTGTACATGGTTCTAGATAGAAGCTTTTAAAAAGTCCGAAAAGGGTTCTGCCATCATATCCAGTGAATCACCACTGGAAGTTGTTTTGTTATGGGCTTATCCTCAATCTGTGACTGGGAAACTGGTTTCAGTTGTTTAGATCTATACAAAACTCATTCAGCGTACACTCCGAAAGTGTGTTTATTCAAAGGTTTTTTAGTAAAGACAAAGGAACCATAACAACTCCAGGAACCATTTGGATGCTTAAACGGTTGTTTTTCTTGCCAAATTGTTTGGGATTCGATCCAGATTATAAAATTCCCAAACGGCTTCCACTGTCATAATGTTATTGATAGTTGTAAGTGTGGTTGTGTGCTGAATCGGAACACTAGGGTTCCCAACCCCTCTCCTGATGTTCTCTACTATGGCTGTGTATCATCAGCTGAAGGTTGCTGCTGCGTTCGTCTCTCGTGGGCCTGGAAGAAACTCGACCTTCGAACGTTTTACGGAGCTGTAACTGATCCATCCCGTTCACAACTACACGCCGCACTCTGCAGTTATGTAACCGGGTGTTAGGAGTTTGACCCCCCCCACCCCTCGGCGTTGTTACACCTGCGTTGACGTCTGCGTGTGCGTTTCCCACGCTGACTGTTGTTTCGGCTGGCTGGTTTGTTTATGGAGCAGCTGCGAGACGGCTGCTGTTTGTCATTGCCAGAATATGAGACCGATTACACTCCTGATGTTTTTGTTGGTGGGTTTTATTAATGCAGGGGATTCGAACAGACAGCCTTGCGGGTCCTTGTCAGGACAGGATATGGAAGGAAGAGGAAACAGAATGAAGGTTTGGTCGTGTGTGTGTGTGTGTGTGTGTGTGTGTGTGTGTGTGTGTGTGTATATTTCAACAAGGAGTTGATAAATAGGCTTCATTCGACTCTGGGAGCTGTTTAATTAATCAACCCTCAGTTATGCAACAGAAAAGCCTGGCAAATCATTATGGATTAGGTGCTTTGATGGGTGGGTGATTGTTCCCTTGTGCTGTTTTTCCAAACTCAGGGCAGACCTGTCTGTCAGCTTAGTCTGTTTTATTGCAGACCGTTTATTGCAGGCATGGCGTTTTACTGCAGACTGTAAAAGCAATTAAAAGCTGTATACAGGAAAAGCTATTGATAGCACTTTTATCAAGCACTTTTTATTTGGATCAAACATCAGAGGGAACAACGAACGAATCCGATCCAGCCCTCATTTTAGATGCTAAGATCTTAAGAGACGTGTTTCCATTAAAGCAGCTCATTTGAAAGCTGTAACAATGGCAGGAATCTAATATTTTGAAGCTTCAAGAAATGTTCTCGATACACAACAGTATTTATTTCTGATTCAATCCAAGGAAGTGAACCCACACGAGTGCAGACGTTTTGAAATCTGGATCTTGAGTCCCGTCCTTCCTAATGTTTGTTTGGTGTGACTGCGTGGCCAATCAAAAACATTAACGGTAAATATCTGTTCCCTTAACTTCCAACGAGACCTTCTGGTCCGAAGCCTGCTTGGTTATTTGGGACATGGTTTCTCCAAAGGCCAGAGAGAAGGACCAGCCCAACAGCCACAGCTTAGTGGATTACTAAGGTACTGAACCCACAACCCTGTGAACCCTGTGATCAAAACCATATGCACTGAGCCAGGTCTGTGATATAGCTACAGTTTTCTGAACCCTGTAGCTTAATGTACCCTTAGTTACAGAGGATTAGATCATCACTGGCTGTCAGAAACCTTGTATCTCCTTTGTGACACGATGGCCACGAGCGCACTTGTGCACCGTTGTGGTCCAAGCCGCAATACGTCAACTGTTACATTTCATTCACCATGCAAACGACACAGGCCAAAAGAAATGCACTATATTAAATATTCATTCCAATCAGAACAGCTGGAATTCCTCTGTGACGTCAGTGATGCTGGGCCTCGCTCTCTTGAGCTCCACGAGCTTCTGAGAAACGATCACTCGCACACTCATTCACTCTGTAAGCACAAAGCGCTGCATTGATTTTTTTCCTCCCTTTTCCTTGTGCAGATTCCCCAAATGACGCAGCAGTGATGTCAAAGGCTTTTTTGGTGAATGAGGTGCAGGGAGGCAGCTAGTGCTGTGCTGAGACTGTGTCGGTGCGTTCTGCAGTCCTCCTTGTACACCGAACAAATATCACCTTGTTTTGGTTTCCAGGAGCAGATAAGTGGGTCTGAGGATGGCTCTGAGCAAATCTGCAGTATCTTTGACCTGCTGCATCACCATCAACCATATTTTGACCGAGGAACATCTCAGCTTTGTGGTGATGTCAGTACTTCTAGAAAGCCATATGTTTGAGAACAAGAGCCCTTAAGTTCCTTAAATGAATTCGTTCACCCTGGCCTACTTCCAGACCTTCCTTCACCAAAGCTGTTTGGATATTCTGTCTACAGCACTCTTAGTCTGTAATCTTGTCACCTTCACCTGTGGTGAGCTGGCTGTCTCTAATCAGGCTGAGCTCTCCAACTTTTCAAAAGTTGCAGCGTCCCAGGCTGCAGAGCCGTGGTGGAGCTCAGATTGCCTCAGATTCTAATTAAGGATGCTATTTGTTCAATCCATGTTTCAGTTGTGGACAAATTTCCATCTTATGCTGCTCAGTTCAGAGGGAGTTTAAAGCCTGGAGATTAGTGGAGTCGAACTGCTCCAGCAGGAGGAAACCGGAGCACCCAGGTTTTACCCAGGAGTTTGAACCTACCACCCCAAGCCTCTGGATCTGTGGCACCACCATGCTTTCCTTATTTGTTTCCTTAAAAGAAATTTAAAGGGAAATTTGGGGCTATTAAGGAGTGCAGCATATCACACCATTCAGCAGTGCCTCACAGAATGGGGACCCCTGAAGTTACGACAGCTACTTTGAGTAATACTAGAACTGCTGTTCTCCTGAAAATTTCTGGAGATGGAAGCTTTTTGATGAGAGAATGGTCAGAATACAGCTGACGGAAAGGCTACAGTAACTCCGAGAACCATTCTACACCACTGTGGAGAATGAGCATCATCCAACTTTGAGGTAGATGGGCTACAACAGCAGCAGACCACGTTAGGGTCCACTTCTGTCAGCCAAGTGTAGAAAGCTGAGGCTGCAGTGCACGTTGGGTCTGTTAACAGCAATCGATCATGGCTTGAATGCCTCTTTAAGTATTGTTGCTGACCCTGTGCATCCCTTCATGGCCACAGTTTACTTTCTTCTAATGGCTACTCCCAGAATGATGATGCACCATGTTACAAAACATGAACAACAATGAACAACACTGAGTCCAGTGTTCTTCGGTGTCTTTTCCATCCACTGGAATCATTGGGATGCGATATAACGTGAGGTTCACAGTGTGACCCGAATCTCCAGGAGGAGGTATACAGAGGCATGATGCACATCTCACTGGCTTTCACAAGAACACTAGCCAGCCAGCTAAACACTAGCTGTCTCAAAAGTAGTAAACACATCATGCTGTGTTTGAAAGCTTCCAATCTATTGTTTGAGTTTCAAAATAATATTGATACAATATGAAAGCAGATGCTTGTATTGGATTGGAAACCAGTGAAACCCCCAAAACGCCCAGTTTCCGACCTAAAACCTGGTTCCCACTTTGTGACATCCACCTTGAAAATGTCAGAATGTTTTATGTGTACATTATATGGTCAGAAGTATCAGAACACATGCACGTTCATTGTTTCTTCTGGTGGTTAAAAAGAGTTTTTGTTGGAGTAACTGTCTGTACTGTCCAGGGAAGGGGCATTGCTGTGAGGATTTGATTACATTCAGCAACAAGAGCATCAGTGAGGTCAGGATGTTGGATGAACACCACACCACCTCATCCCCAGCTCATGCCAAAAGTATTGGATGGAGCTCTGTCATTCCAGAGAACACAGTTCCACTGCTCCAGAGCTCAATGCCGGGTGACCAAGCCTTCTAGCCCACACCTGGCATTAGGCATGACACCAGGTTCATCTGGAGGCTAATCTGCTTCAGGGATTCTATTGGCACAGACTTGACAAGTTGTGTGTGCATTTGTGCATCTGTGTCAGCAATGGGTGCAACGTAATTATCTCAATGTATTTATTTGAATAGGTGCCTGAACATCATTCCTCAACCCATGCTGCCATTTGGTCTGGGTCAAACTAGGCCATTAAGTGGGTAAACGAAGAGGACCTGAGTCAGTGTTTGTCTCACCAAATGGCAGCCAGAGTGCTAATGTAAACCTGGCCATATGGTAGCGATGTGTTGAGGTATCAGCCGTGAGCTTCCCTAGATTTTCCACTGAAGGAAAGAAGGAAAAAGGAAGTGAATCGTGGAGATGTTGCAATGCATTCATGGCCAGTTTGTTCTGCTTCTATGATGCAGCTAAATGAAGAGCTGGTATAAATTTAGCCCCCTCGTTCCCACCACCACTGGTTGACCCTCCACCCCACCTCAATGTTCCTGAGCTATAACGAGTCCCCGGTATGTCACGCCTGTTCGCCAGGCCAGTGCTTAAACCCCTCTGGCTGGGATGGTGAGATGAGACATACACACACCAATTTAACTTTTTACTGGTCTGTGAACTCTGATCATCATCATCTCTGATCTTGATATGAGGGACATAATGAAGTTTAATTTATCTTGAAGTCTTGTTTACAGCCGTTGTGACAGACTGCAGTACTCCTTAATTTCCCTGAAGGAACCCTCCCAAGGGATCAATAAAGTTCTATTCTATTCTATTCTATTCTATTCTATTCTATTCTATTCTATTCTATTCTATATCAAATCTAGTGGGCGATAAAACTCATATGTTCATTCCTCACTCTTAGATCCTGTTGTTTGTTAATAGTCCTGAAACAGATGGGTCTCCAGTCTCCGTTTGAACACAGTCAAACTGTTCAGACCCCCGAATGAAGTTCATTCCACCATTTCGGTGCCAGAACAGAAAAGAGTCTGGATGCATGTTTACCTTGTGTTTTGAGGGACGGTGGGTCAAACCGTGCAGTACTTGAAGATCGAAGGGCTCTTGGTACTGCTCGAGTTTTGACCATCACCATCATGTACGGAGGTTCTGGTCCATTTTTGGCTTTGTAGGCCAGCAGCAAGGTTTTGAATCTGATGCAGGCAGCTACAGGAAGCCAATGTAGGGAACACAGCAGAGGAGTTACATGAATGAATTTGGGGACGTTGA
The DNA here is from genome assembly GCA_034509495.1 of Acestrorhynchus altus. NCBI lineage: Eukaryota > Metazoa > Chordata > Actinopteri > Characiformes > Acestrorhynchidae > Acestrorhynchus > Acestrorhynchus altus. The sequence goes on from CM067505.1 coordinate 2,961,544, forward strand.
AGACGAGCCGCGCCGCTGCATTCTAGTGTCTAATGGTCCACATAGGAAGGCCAGCTAGAAGGGAGTTGCAGTAGTCTGGTCTTGAAATGACAAGAGACTGCAGTGCTACACTGAGTAGCTGAACTCCAAAGCCTGGGCGGCAGCCAAGGTTGGATGGCTCCTCGGTAGAGTCCTTATGAAGAGTCCTTCTTAGTATCCTATTGGTTAGAAAAGGTCCCACCTCTTGCAATCGCGATGCAAATCTTATATGGGACCTCAAATTCAATACTTGTCGTCTTTGAGGTACATACATTTACCTGTGGGTAACTGAAACTCGGGAAGGACACATCAGTTACATCCTCCAGATCACTCTGACTTTTGCAGCATTTCTTGAAGGTGTCCTTTGGAACAGCCTTCTATGACATAGTGGCAGCGAATTACAGCCTTCCTATGCTTTGCGACGTGGCTTGTATGTCTGCAATGTACATAGTAAGGGTAACATTACAAATATGCTCATCCATTATTAAAATAGATTGAGTCAAACATAGGAGCCATGGATATTCAAGACAGGAACACCTTTACCCAGAACCCTCACTTAGGAACCAGCAGTTGCTCCAGCTCCAGGTTTGTGCTGTACATGTACGCTATACTCAACATCTCTTTTTCATGTGATCTATTATTAGGTGTTTGTTAGAGTATAGCCCTATTATGGCTGTCCAGGGTATTTCTGGAGGCAGGGATGTTATTATAGTAAGACAGTTGAAATATATGGGTGAAGGGTTAGGACAACAGCATCTTCCAACTTGGCCACTCTCCCCGCCCCGAGACACAGTCTGACCTTGGCTTCTTGCCTTAACAGCCATTGACAACATGGACATTGGTGCAGAACATCAAAAACACATGAATCAAAGGGACACACTATGTACTACCAATGCACTTGTGGGGCTCACAATGGGGGAACATGAAGTAGTTGGGTTCTCTGAATGGGTGCTGCTACTGGGACCCAGTTGGGTCTCACCTGGGCACATCTAGGCCCTGTTGGCAGTGTAGAACCTTGTATGGGACCCATATTTAACCCCTCCTGGTCCCATTACTGATCCTGGTGGGTATCTATATGTGGGACCAACATGGATCCTGTCGACAAAACCTTCCGGTCCTCGGTTGAGCTAGCCAAACATGTCCCACTTGGGCAAGTTATCTTGGTTTCCGTTGAGAATTTGATTACTATACTTGTAGACTGGAGGGAGTTTAGATAACACAGTATCATAGCTATAAACAAACAGCAGCAGCATAGCTTACTTACAACTACACTACCATAAACAACTCTAGCATAGTGAGAAACAGCAGCTGTAACACTATAAACAGCAGCAGTATTACTAAAAGATCACTAATAACACTAAAACAGCAGCAGTATAGCTAAAAGATCACTAATATCACTATAAACAGCAGCAGTATAGATAAAAGATCACTAATATCACTATAAACAGCAGCAGTGTAGATAAATGATCATTAATATCACTATAAACAGCAGCAGTGTAGCTCAAACAGCAGAACTATAGCTAAAAACAGCACTAGTATCACTAAAATCAACAGCACTATAGCCACAAATAGCACTAGTATCACTTTAGTATAGCTAAAAACAGCAGCAGTATAACTAAAAACAGCACTAGTATCACTAAAAACAGCAACATCGCTAAACGCAGCAGCAGTTTAACTAAAAACAGCACTAGTATCACTAAAACAGCAGCAGTATAACTAAAAACAGCACTAGTATCACTAAAAACAGCACTAGTATCACTAAAAACAGCTGCACTAGTACCACTAAAAACAGCAACTTCACTAAACGCAGCAGCAGTTTAACTACAAACAGCACTAGTATCACTAAAACAGCAGCAGCATAACTAAAAACAGCTGCACTAGTATCACTAAAAACAGCTGCACTAGTACCACTAAAAACAGCACTAGTATCACTAAAAACAGCTGCACTAGTATCACTAAAAACAACAGCATAGTTAAAAACAACAGTAGTATAGCTAAAATCCACTTTAATGTAGCTTTTGAAACAGCAGTGCATCTTAAAACAGTAGGGCATGTTGTTGGGACGTGACCGAGACGTTGGTGATAACAGCAGTTACCCTGATGTCGGTTCCTATGTTCCTACGTTCTATGTTTGCTCTTACAGTTGAAACTCAAATATTCCAAAATGTTCAGGGAAGGCTTGTCTGTGATCCCTCATATCTGCAGTACTGTCGGATAGATTCTGGATAACTGACTCCCGGACTCCCCGGTCATCAGTGCTCGCTTGCTTCATTTCAGCCCTAAGGTCATGGTGTCGCCCTCGTGAGCCTGAAACGGGAGCTGGACACACGCATAACAGCTTCACGAGTTATGAGAGCAAGAGAACGACAGAGAGAGAAATTGCCTCCTAATTTTACCCAGAGAAAGTCATACGTTGCTATATTTGTCTCTGGACAAGAGAGACGAATGCTGGGGTCGGTGACTGGCCTGGACTCAGGACACCCTGAGATCGGAGGCTGGGGGGTGAGGGGTACGTTAGGTTGTTTTTGGCCTGTGATTCCCTTCTGATTCGTCACTGTAACGGTGACTCTGAACGTAGTGTATCATATTTACTTGAATAAATGTTGAATTTTTGTTTTTATACATTTTTAAAAAGGATTAAAAGTGAAAAGGCTTTATGTTGTTTATTTGTTGGTTTATTGTTTGTTAATTGTTTGTTTTGATAATAGTAATAAAGATATTATGCCTGCACACTGAAAATGAGGGGTTCTTCAAGGTTGTATATAGAACCACGAGCAGTCAAGGAACCTTTTGCGTGATTTAAGGGTCCTTTTGCATTTTGAAAGGGTTCTTCAGATTGATGGAGGATGTTTTATCGAAGGGGTTTTATATTGCACCAGTGCTATCTAGAACCCTTTTGAAAAAGGCTGTATATAGAACCCTCTATAGCATATTCCTGGTTCTGTTTAGTAGAGCATCTCAAAAAGATCATTTAATTTAAAGGTTAAACGGTGATATTTGATGTTCATTCCATTGACAGTGATCAGTTTCAGGCGTTTCAAACGTTGACGCTGTGATTAGAAATTTATTCAGAGTTTAATTTCTGCTTTTCGTGAGTCATAAACCAAACGGATCAACAGTGAGAGAGAAATGAAAGTGTAATGAATATAAAATTAACGTAATGATCAAGAACGAGCTTTTTAACAATATTCAGAGTTGATGAGATGCACCAGTAGAACCGTTTTCTTTCCTGTAGAACTTTTAAGGAACCCTCATTTTAAGTGTATGGAATTTTCGTAGAATGGAGAAAGAACAGCAACAAGGAAAGTAGTCAAATGGACTTCAGTGATCCAGAACTGCAGCTGAAGTCTTTCAACAAACCTAATCATACATTTTATTCTGACTGGTGGGGGTCGGGGGGGTGGTGGGGGGTCGGGGTGGGCTTTTTTCAATCTGTAATAAGCCCAAATTGGACCCTTTTGCCTCTCTCTCTCTCTCTCTCTCTCTCTCTCTCTCTCCCCCTCTTTCTCCCTCTTTCTGAAGAGCGGCGTGAGCCGAATTCCGCACCACACACCGAAGTTTACCCAGAAAACAACATTCCACTCATGCAAGAGTTTGACGTCAATGCTGGTGCATTTATAGAACGCGTAAACAGTGGGCCGCTCTCAGCCCGCTACTTAGCCATGACATTTCATCGTCTCTGTGTTTATGCTCTGCGTTCGCCTTCTTCTCCTTCTCCTCTGCGTTTTTTTCTGGCCTCGTGCATGAAGGCTGGTCCCATGTGAGCTCCAGCCTGAAGGGGAAGGTGCTCGGCTGCCCCGCGGCTCATACTGGCCACTTCTGGGGATACTGAAAGGGGTACTGTTCTGAAGGGAACGAAGGGGCGGGGGGGCGGGGGGGTAGTTTTATGGTCTGTGCCTCACGTAGGAAAGAAAGAAGATTTGGACATGATGGTTGGTGGTCCTTCTCATGTGATGTGCTGCTCTCAGCAAGGAAGACCCGGAATATTAAAGCGACAGACTGAGTTTATGAAATTGGCCTTGTCTATAAGACCGTCCTGTCTGCATGAATGATGAATCATATCACAATACACACACGCTTTGAGATGAGGGATGACCGAGGCCTGCGGACTGAGGGGACATACACGTCCACCACTCAATAGCTATGTCAGGCTCGTTATCTATTCATCTGTCCATTTAAAAAGGTCATTCAATGTAATTTTACTAAAGATTCATCTTTATATGACTTAAAATGTGATGATGATTTATTAATATGTACATATTTAACATATTAATTATGTTTAATCAGTTACATCTTTTCTCAAAATGTAAAAATATTAATATTTCGTTTGTAAAATGCATTAAAAATGTAGCGTAAAAGTCTATTAACACTAAACATATTTAAGCTGACTTATTACGATGTTAATACACGTCATTTATTTATCTTAAAATGTGAATATGATATTTTTTAACTTATTAAGTTTAATATTTTTGATTTTAATTGCTGTTAGTACATTAAAGCGTTACGTATTTAGTCTATTAACGTAGTTAAATGTTCATATTTGAAGTCTTATTCAGCTTTTAATATATTTATAATAATTGGTCTTTTTTTAATCTTTACACATAAAGTTCATTTTATCTCAAAAGTATTATTTCAGTAACATTGACATAAATCTAACCATTTAAAAAGATATTAAATCTATCTTGTGTTAAATGTTAATATATTAAAAATGCATAGATTAAGTCTATGAACTTATTAAGCCGTTAATAAATGTAATCAGTCTTAATTGAAATGTTAAAGCTCGTTTAGTTTAAAACATGAATGTACTGTTTAACTTATTAAAGCTGATAAAAAAGTATGTTTAATCTGTCTTTACAGCATTAAATATGATCATATTTCATGTTTTAAATGTTTTAAAAACTGGGGGTTGGAGGAGGGTTGGGGGCATCTCTTGTTTTGGTCTTTGTCTGAAGTTTGTTTGAGTTTATGGAACCGAAATAGCCGTGATTCATTTTTCATGACATCCCAGAGAGCCTGGGGGGGAGGGAGGGTGGAGGGAGGGTGGAGGGAGGGTGGGCTGGATGAGTGGATGAAGGCTTGCTAAACCCAATAATGGCCCCCTCTCTATTCTATGTAAATTAGCTCTTTTCCGATTGGCTGTTCTCTTTCGGTCCTCATTCAAAAACCAGGCCGGGTTGAATTGCCTCCTATAATGTGAGTGTGAATGGGCGGAGCCAAACTACTATTACACACACACACACACACACAGACGTATGTACACACACCCTCCTGGCTGCGTTTCTGTGGGTTTCCGCAGTAGAATGGCAGTGTGCTCACTTTCCCAGCGTGCACTGCTGAGTGGGGACCCCGTCAGGAGCTGCTGGAGCTTCCTCAGCCTCATAAATCACACCACCCATTTACAACCACTCTCTTATTAGCTCCAGGCCTGACTCGCCCACAGACTCTCTCTCTCTCCCAGTCTGTCTAACTGTTGCACTCTGCACACTAACCTCTCTCTTACTCACACTCACACACACACACACACACACACACACACACACACACACACACACACACACACACACACACTAACCCCACTCTCTGTTTTACTCTCTCTCTTTCTCACTCTCTCAATCTTTCTTTCCTCCTCTCAGTTCTTTCTCCAGTTCTTTTTCTTTCTCACACACACTTTCTATCTCACTGTCACTTGCTCTCTGTCTGTGGCTTTTTTTCTCTCTTGTCTTCCCTCTTTCTCTTTCTTTCTTTCTCTCTTTCTCTCTCTCTCTCTCTCTCTCTCTCTCTCTCTCTCTCTCTCTCTCTCTCTCGCCCCCCTCTCCTGTGTGCAGCTAACAAGGAGAGCGGACGCAGAGCAGATTTGACAGGGCAGCCTACCGCACGTTGCTATGTTCTATTTCTGGAAAGCAATATTCATGCTTCTCTCTCCCTTTCTCTCTTTCTCACACACACACACACTCTCTCTCTCTCTCTCTCGTCTCATTGGAGCAGAGCTGGTGTAGCGTTGCTGAAGAAAATAGCCATGACGTAAGCTTGGCTTTTTGCAAAAACAGCCCTTAAAAAAGAGAGAGAGAGGTGGTTTGGGTGGGTGTGGGGGGTGGTGGGGTTGGTTGGGTGGGAGGTTGGGGGGAGTGAGGGAGAAAGGGAGGCTGGAAAAGTGAAATAATAAATGAGTGCTCCTGAGAGACTGCAGGGGCCTTTTGGGCATTTCTTGGCACTCTACAGTGATCCGTGATGGAGAGCGGAGGGCAGTGCAAAGCTAATTGGCAGAGATGTTTTCATGTCTGTGGGGGGGTGGGGGGTAAGGGGGGGATGGGGGGCAATAGACCCCAGTTCACAAAAAATAGGGCTGTACATTGGCAAGAACCTGTCCATACGGACCATGCAGTATATGGACAAAAGTACTGGGACACCTGCTTTGAGTAACTGTCTTTGTCACAAACTGGCATTATGATCACCACCCCACCTCATCCCCACCTCATCCCCAAAGTACTGGATGGAGCTCCATCATTCCAGAGTACACAGTTCCACTGCTCCACAGCTCAATGCTGGGGGGCTTTAAACTCCTTTAGCCCAGGCCTGGTATTAGACATGTTGCAAATAAATCATGTTTATCTGTTCCAGAGAGTCCTATTCTATTGGCAGTACTTCAGGGACTAGACAAGCTGTGTGTGTGTGTATGTGTGCATTTGCACATCTGTGTCAGCAATGCATGCAACTTAAAGTAGCTGAATGCATGGATAAGAAGCGGGGTCCTCACATTCAGATGGTAGCTGGACACTGTATGAAGCAGCCGGCCGTTTCACAGCTGTCTGATTGTGTGGTGTTTAGTGTTGGTTTCCAGTGAAGGTTTGAATATTTATACTGGGATTCCGGTTTATTTTCCTCAGTCAACGCCACTGTGTGTGTGTGTGTGTGTGTGTGTGTTGTGTGTGTGTTGCTCATATGGTGATTTATGGCAGGCCTGGACCTTTTCAGCTCCTGCTTTGTTTCTGTGCTGGAGGAAAATCCAGACTACAAAGTGTCCAGCAGCCTAACGGCCGAGCAGATCTGAGGCAGCAGAGAGCGTTTATTAATGACCGTCCTTCAGAAACCACCTCAACGTCCCCTCACTTCACTCCTTCTCACTCTGTTCCCTATTCATCCTGTTCTCATACACACGTTTCTCTTTATTGCTTGCTCGCTCCATCTCTCCACTCCGTCCCTCCGGATCCCGCTGCCAAAAGTGAGGGAGGAGAGGGAGGAGAGGAGAGAGGAGGGCCGGAGTGTGGTGTTGAAAGAACTCCCTTCTGACTCTAAAACCCAAACAGGAGAGACTGTCCTCCAGAGAGAGGAGGAGAAGAGGGGAGGAGAAGAGTAAAGGAAAAGAGAAGAAAGCAGAGCAGAGAAGGGGAAGAAGAAGAAAAGAAACAGAGAGGAAAGGAGGAGGAGAATGTAGATGAGAACAGGACAAAAAGTAGGAGAAAAGAAGGAGGAGAGAAGATGGAAGAAAAGAGGGGAAAAACTGAAGACGAGAGCAGAAAAGAAATTGAAATCAGGAGAATATATGAGTACCAAAAAAAAAGGAAAAAGAGGGAGACGGCAGAAATGAAGGAGGGGAGAAAAGAGAAGGGTAGAACAAAGTAGAGGATTTTGGTAGGAGTTGATTAAAAAGAAATGAGATGAGCAGAAAATAGGAGATGAGAAAAGAATATTAAGGTGGAGAGAAAAGGAGAGGAGGAGATCAAGGAGAACAGGAGAGGAGACGAGCAGAAAGTGGGGAGGTGAAGAGAATATAAAGGAAAAAGGAGAGATGAGAGGAGATGAATAAAAGAAAGGAGAGGAGGGGACCATGGAGAACAGAGAACAGAGGAGAGATGAGAGGAGAAGAAAAGAGAAGATGGTGGGAGAAGAGCAAGTGGGGAGGAAAAAAAAGAGGGGAGGAGATGAGTAGAAAGGAGAGGAGAGGAGAAGAGTAAAGGAAGAGAAGAGGAAGGAGGAGGGACAGGAGGCAAGAAAGTAGAAGAAAAGAGAACAGGAGCAAGAGAAGAGAACGGAGGAAAGGAGAGGAAACTGCACTGTCTGCAGGGATAAAGTCCCCGAGGAGGCCTCAGATGGATAACTGAAACCATTCTGTCTGCCTGACTCTCTCTGGCCACACACACACACACACACACACACACACACACACACACACACACACACACACAGTTACTAACACACTTTTTTTTTGTTGTTACGAGGAGCTGCTAGTCTTGTTTGCTCTTCTAGGCTGTTCTTGTCCGGTTCCTTCGTAGCTCCCTCCCTGTAATCGCGACTGCAGATTATTGTACCAAGCACGGTCTTATTGAGCTGTTGTCCCTACTCTTTGTCTCCATCACGCACCATTTCCAGATCCTGTGGTTTTTCTTCTATTGTCTAGAAAATCATAATTTATCTCCACTTTATACCAGTATACCCCACTGGGATAGGATCATTCTCCATTAGCTAGCATAGTTATATGGGGAGAGGGAGGGCCTTGCTTGCTCAACAAGAGTGAGACCAGTTAGGTTTCAGAGCAGATTCCCGCCACAAACGGTCGTGGCATGGCCGGGCGCTTAGACAGAAATACTCTGGGAGATCCATTAAACCTGGATCCAGCCCAAGGAACGTGAGACAAGATGTATTAAACGATGGTACTGCCACTCCTGCGTCCCCACCCCCCAACCTCTGCACGACGCATAGATGGGACCCCCTTGTTTTTTCCAGAATCAAATCAGCAGTCAGCCATGCTTAGTAGGGATATTCTCCACCCTCCTACACCAAAACATTCTTCAGGAGACTCTACAAACACACCACCATCCCCTGCATCCGCAGACCATCACGCACACACATAGCTGGAGTGAAAGAGCTAGTGTCTGGAAATGTGGAGGGAACCCAAATAGAAGCGCTCGCTTAAAAGCAGCACGCCTCACCACTCACTACCCTCACCTCGCTTCCCCCACCACCCCCCACCCCAGTGCAGCATTACATCCCAGCTTATTTATAACCCACTTTTTCACAGGCATACTGCAATAGTCACAGTTGTTTTAATTCCACTGGGAGTGAAGAGGAGGGGGGCGTGGGGGGGGTGAAGGGTGGGAGAAGCATGTGGGAGGAGAAGAGAGACAGTGAGAGAGGTAGTGAGAGAGAGGAAAGAGAGAGGCTCCTCTGTCAGAGAAGCCCCTGAGATTGGAGGAGGGAGGTTTCATTTTGATACACACCTCAGTTGGGGTGTCAAAGACTTAAATATAGAACGGCTTTTTCTTTTTGTAAGCAGCCAGTGTGTTGAATAAGTAACGTATGGGGAAAATTTCAGGCTCAAGCCTAACGTTGGTAACCTCGGCCCGAGAATTTCCAAAGGAGCAATTTTTGATGACATACTCATTGTTGTAGTGAAAGTGAAAGTGAGTAAGGTCCTAGTCCACTGGCTTTCCTGCTTAGATAGCAGGGTGGTACAGTGTGAGCAAGCGATGCATGGTCATAGTTTGGGACACATTAACAGTGGACCAGTGGGTATCGGTATGGTCCAGTATCAGTGAAATGCTGAGTGGGATACTGATAAAAGGAACAGAATGAATCCAGCAATCCTGAAAGACACTGCTTCTGAAATCCTCACACTCCATCAGCACTTTCAGGACAGTAGGCCACCCAGAAGCCCCGTAACTCATAAAGTTCAGTTATAGCTCTATTGTCCTGATTCCAGTTCCCAGTTCTGGGTTTCGTTTGTGCTGGACGTTATGGAATATGATGCCGAATTGATTGGCAATGCAGTGACACATTTTCCAAGTATAAGAAAAGTCCAGGACTTTGGATCTGCTGTCCAGATTGGAAGACTTCTGTCTTGGTTGTACATGTGAACCCTGTAGAGATTGTGCCTAAGGCTGTCCACGTCAGTTGTTCCCAGTCAGTCCAGATTGAGACTGACCTGTCTCTAAAATAAATGGTGTGGAACCAGGGATGATTTATGCGACTGCTAACCGGGAACTGGTTGAGTTAAGCCTCCGGGATTGAGGTGCAAGACAACATTCATTCAGTCAGTCGTCTGTACGTCCGTGCACCCATCCCTCTTCTTATCTGTTTTTCCCTGGCAGGGTCACATTGAGTCCAGAGCCTACTATGAATTCTTGGAATACCCCCAGAACACCAATCCATAATTCCCCGTTGTTGCCACACCCATGTTCATACGCACCGGGGAAAAAAAAACCTCATGGTCCACATTCCTGGTGCTATTATTGGACTTTGTAAAACCAGACCTGCAGTAAGACTATGGATTCCACTAGGACTTTGCTCTGCTCCTGAGCAGATCTCCAGCAAAGTGCTGCACAGGAGATTTAGATTTGGCTACAGATAAATAGCGACACACACACACTCACACACACACACACACACCCAGCTCTGAAGCCAGCGGGCTGGCATGCGGCGGAGGGGCTGGATGGGAGGGGAGTTGTTGGGGAACGTTGGAGGAGAGTGTGCCTATTTCTATAGCACTCCCTGTGGGCAGATTACAGTAATCTAGGCACTAAGATATAATCTGATGAGGACTTAATCTGCCTCTGCTGCTCTCCTGGTTCGCCTCCCCAGAACGTCCCTTTCATTGATTAGCCCTGGTTGCTATTTTTTTTTTTCCTGGCCCTCCCGGGCCCACTCCTGCTCCAACGCTGCCGCTTCCCGACCAAGACCTTCGCCTGCCCACCGCTCCTGCCCAGAAACCTCCTGGGCAAGTTGCCAATCCCTCCATTTATCTTTAATGAGGAGGTAGCTCTCTGCTCTGCCTGGCTTCCTCTGCTATTTTTGTCTTCGCAGGTTGCAAAGCTGTAACCTGCATTTTCTGACTCCACCCCCACCCTCTGTGTTTTGTATTGCCATCGCCACAGTGTAGGATGGCATCCCTTCTAAGACTGCGTTCGCCAGCACCTGCTAACCTGCATAGCACGGATCCCACGCTGATGAGCGTTATAAAAACACTGTAGAATGATCAAAATGAAGTTTGAGGAGGTACAGGTTGGAGGAGTGATGGAAGGTCTAACTGGAGAAATTAAACCACCACCTTACCTTAAAAGTAGCCAGGCATGCTCGGTGTCCACAGATCTCTAGAAAGGTGTCAAGGAATGCGGAGGAAATTGTGTGTCTCGTGGCTATGGCTAACATTGCTTCACTCCCTATAAACCTACCCTCAGAAACTTGCACCCACCACCCAGCTCTCCTTTTCTTTCCAATCTATGGTCTGTCCTAGGGTCAGGCTTAAGTTCATCAGAAGAAGCCTCTTAGATCTCCACAATAAAAGTCCTCAAGTTCTCCTTCCTTGACTTGGCACATCTTAAACATTCTATCCCCGATTGAATATGTCTGGAGAGGTAGTGGACCCAAGACATCAGAATATTCAAGCTGCATGGGATGGATTATCACAGAATACCATTGGGAACCTCTAGAACGCCATTCCGATCAATGCACTTATGTAGATGATTCTTAACTGTGTAGGTCACCACAAAGGGTTCCACTGCTGTTTTGAGTCAGAGAACCTCAGGTAAGCCTTTAATTGCACAGAAGAACCAAAGCTGACGTATTAGGAGGGGTTATAAGGAGTGGTTCTTGAGTCTGCTCCTATCAATCCAATATATGAGACACTGTGTGTGTGTGTGTGTGTGTGTGTGTGTGTGTGTGTGTGTGTGTGTGTGTGTGTGTGTGTGTGTGTGTGTGTGTGTTGGTGGTGGACACTCCAAGCCTCTACTGCTCTCTCTTCAGTCTGCTGCAGTGGCGGAGGCTCTAACTGGATTTCCTCTCTGCATATAGTCCACTGAGCTGTGGAAATACCTTGGCCTGGTCTCCCTAGATTCCAACCTCCTGAGCCACACTCCCTGTCCTTTAATCACACTAGGCTGCCTCTCTGTCTCTGTCTCTCTCTGCCTCTTGCTCTCTTCGCCTCTCGCGATGTAGAACTCTGAATAAAATGAGCTCCATTCAGTTCTTTTGGCGAGTTAGATGGAGGTGAGTTAGGGTTGATACTCGTATGAATTGCAACCTGTGAAGTCACCTTCAAGCAGCTGGAGGAACATCAAACAGCGGCTCCTGCTGGGAGACGCTGAGCTTGCATAGAAGTCTCTAGTTGTCTTCATCAACACGTTTCGTGTTTCTTCTCGGTGATTTGTGAGTTCACAGACCAATCACATTCTCTCTCGCTTGATCACTTACAGTTTATTCAGCAGAGCAGAAACACACTGTACCAGTCTGAAAAGGAACCCGGCCTGACTGTACACTTCTAAATAAAAGGAGGTTCTTCAAGGGTACTTGGTAAAGGTGGTGGTTCTGTGTAGAACCATGGCACCTAAAGAACATGTTGAATGCTTAAACGGTTCTTTGCCTGACAGAGCATTGTTTAGATGGAAGGAACTCTCTAGTACATGGTTATCTATAGGATCTTTAGTAAAGGCAGTGGTTCTGTGTAGAACCATGGCACCTAACGAACGTGTGCTTTGTCAAGTGAAAAGGTTGTGGATGTACAAGAGAATCTGTAGCATCTGTTTCTTTTATAGAACCGTTAACGGATAATGTGTAGCACCAGCATTTGTTCCATAGAGCCATTTTAAGTGGTTCTAAGGAACATATTAAATGCTTGAACAGTTCCTTTCTAAGTGTATATTTAACCATGCAAAGATCAGTTTAACAGTCAGCTGGTTCTCCCAATCCAATGTCCTATACCATCTCATACATCTCCAGCTTCCATGTCCTTGATGTTTCCACACCCCACCACTATCCCAGCCATATTTCTCATAGGCTCCACCTATCAGAGAGCACCTGGCCTTCTAGCTCCAAGCAGAAGCCCCCCTCTTATGGGGGTGGGGGGGTGTTCCCTCCCTCTTATAGACGTATGTGGATGGTGAGGTCTGAACTTGCAAAGGAACCTTTGATGAACCTCTTTTTACGGTTGCAGAATAATTTGCTCGAGAGGTTTCTGATTCTGAAGGGCAGTGCTTAGTCCTTCACTGTGAGGTATCTAGCAGGGCTTCAGGCCCACTAAAGGTCCATTCATAGATAGCTCCACAGAGGTAAAGCAGGAGGAACCACAAGCCCATCAGGTTGGGTAGAATGGAGTGACTGCCCGCTTGCTGCGCTTTCTGACGTCAAAGGCTGTGCGGTCAGCCAGGGCCCAGGCGGTGGACATATTTAGCACCCTCTCGGCCTGTTGAAGGAAGGGTTAATCTTATTTTGGAGTAAGCTGAGCTCACAAGATTGGCGCAGTTGGAACTGAGGCCGGTGAGGTGTTGCTGTGGCTGACTGACGGCTGCGTTAATGTGTTCTCAGCAGCACTGCAGGTTTGGCGAGGGGGGGAGAGGGGGCGGTGCTGTTTTTAGCTGATTTGCTTCACACCTGAGACCCCCGCAGACTGCAGAACAGCATCGGTTACCATCGCTGAGTGTGTGTGATGAGCCTGTGACATGTCCAAATGTTTGTGGACACCCATTCTAATGAATGCATTCGGCTACTTCACGTTGCACCTCGATCAACCCACGCTTGTCTAGTCCCTGTAGAGATGTACTGCCAATAGAATAGGACTCTCTGGATCAAATGGGCCCTAGTGTGGGATAGAGGGGTGTAAAGCCCCTCAGCATTGAGCTGTTGAGCACTGGAACTGTGTTCTTCAATGACGGTGCACCATCAAGTACTTTTGGGGGGAGTTGCTGAATGCAATCAAATCCTCAAATCAGGGCCTTCCCTGGATGAGGCCTGTTCTTGCTGTCTGGGGACCTTCTGGGCTATGGCGTGGCATCACTGGGGGACTGACCCATGATCTCCGGCGACTAAGCTCTTTTAGAACAATCTCTAAACGATAAACCTTACAGATGCACCATACTTTGTTTACGGTGATGAATCTCTCAATGCGTGTCCAGTTTCTTCAGGACGTGGCGTCCAAGGCTTTGACGTTACTCATGGTGGTGGGATGGCTATGAGATATGGAGGTTATGGAGTGAGTGGGACATTAGTTGGAAGGCTTTGATTGAAGTGTGTCCCAGCGGGCCCGTGTCTCACTTATCTCTGAGCATGCTCAGTTCGTACTATTACAAAACACGATGACAGATGCGGAGTGATTAGAGTGGACAGATTGAAAAAGCAGAGAAAGAAGAGCAGGCAGCGAGGGTTCTGTCTGCGCTGTGAGAAAGTGCCAGATGTGGCAGTAGGTCAGTTTTCCAGGAAAGCTGACACAGCTTGTGCCATGGAAGAAAGCACTGCAGTGGTCAGCAGTTACAGAGGCATTGATTCATGCCGGGGCAGGGAGACTCCGCAGCCAAGTGGGGCAGAGTGCTTCTGGGTTACTCCAGAGATAAACCTTCCAAGGTCTTCAGAGACCACAGATTATGTTCTGGCGAGTGCTCACGTAGTGCACTAATCAGCTTTAACACATTGAACTCCTGCCTAATAGTGTGCATGTACCCCTGGTGCCACCAAAACAGCTCTGACCCATGGAGGCATGGACTCCACAAAACCTTTCACAGTGTCCTTTGGTATCTGGCATCAAGACCTTAAGTTCTTTAAGTCCTGTAATTTGTGAGCTGGGACGTCCAGGATCACATTAGTGAGGCTTGGGTGTCCATGACACTTGGTTAGGTAGTGACCACTGCATACCACAAACACCCTACCAGACCTGCCTTGTGTTTTGGAGATGCTCGTAGACCTACCAGGTGTTTTCTAACCATGTCTGGGCTAGATCAGCTCTCTGACCATTGGCTACTCTCTGAAAAAGATCTGGCTTTGAGATCAGAGCTAGATCTTGAAGTTACGGCCATAGACTTACTGTGTATTGTGAAAGTTCCCAAATAGTTGCACCCATAAGGATGTGTAGGGCTGCAATGTTATTATAAGGTTACCAGGATCAGGACGTGATTCAAAGGTGAGCTCTTGAGATGGCAGCTGACCATGGCAATTCTCCACACGGGATTTGCTGGCTGTTATCACTGTGGTACTTTTGTCACCGTAGATGACCCACTCTATTTTGCGTGACACCATGACAGTCTGGCACGTCACCTTTGCAGTTGTGTTTTGCAGCTGGCTGCAGCAATTTTTCGAACTGTGTATATTCAAGCATCACGATATCTTCACTGAGCCCTCAGAATCTGGTTTCTGCATGGTCTCTTCTGTTGATTGTGGTCTTGAATGAACCGTAGAGCACAGAGAAGGTCATTGCCACTCGGAGCCAAGGGTCATTCATTATCATTATGGCACTGGAAAGTTTGACATTGTTACGGTAACGTGGGGCGACACAGGCAAATGTCATCCTGGTGTTGGCATAAATGTTATACACGCAGACCTTCTGTCCCACACACACACACACACACACACACACACACAAATGCAAGTATTGGCCTTTTGTTTATGTAACTGGCTCTAAACCAGCAGGTCGATTTCCTTCTTTCTTTCTCCATAGCGGTGGAGGTGAAGAGCTTGCTGTCCTCTGGCATGCAGAGCCCAGTGGGCGGAGGGGGAGGAGGTGGAGGCAGGAGGAGGAGGAGGTGGTGGTGGAGGAGGAGGGGAGGAGGAGGAGAGGAGGCCGGTGGACCTGCGGACGGACCCTCGGCTAAGCGCCCTAAGCGGGATGGACCCAGCGCTGAGGGAACAGCAGCTACAGCATGAGCTGCTCCTGTTGAAGCAGCAGCAGGAGCTCCAGAAGCAACTGCTCATCGCTGAGTTCCAGAAACAGCATGAGGTCCTGACTCGCCAGCACGAGGTCCAGCTACAGGAGCACCTCAAGGTAGCAATATGTGAATATGTGCACTAAACTCGGAATACAGTCAGGGAATTTTCAATATACAGTCAATATACAGTGTATATATACATACATACAGTACAGGCCAAAAGTTTGGACACACCTTCTCATTGAATGGGTTTTCATGACTACTTACATTGTAGATTCTCACTGAAGGCATCATAACTATGAATGAACACATGTGGAGTTTTGTACTTAACACAAAAAGTGAACAGCCACCCTTTGCTCTGATTACTGCTTTGCACACTCTTGGCGTTCTCTCAATGAGCCACCTCTGGCAACTCCTTCAAGACTGTTGGAAAACCATTGCAGGTGACTCTTCTTGAAGCTCATTGAGAGAATTCCAAGAGTGTGCAAAGCAGTAATCAGAGCAAAAGGTTTTGAAGAAACTAGATATAAAACATTTTTTTCAGTTCATTCACATTTCAAAACTCCATGTGATTCATAGTTTTGATGCCTTCAGTGAGAATCTACAATGTAAATAGTCATGAAAATACAGAAAACAGAGAATGAGAAGGTGAGTCCAAACTTTTGTCCTATATATACATATATATATATATATATATATATATATATATATATATATATATATATATATATATATATATATATATATATATATATTGTGAGTATATTAAATATTAGTTTAAATCTATGAATAAAGTCTGTTAATATTCAGTAAATAGGTTGTCTAAAATAATCTAGTAGAACATCTCTGGACTTAGCGGAGTCCCAACAAAAGCAGGATAAACTCTTCATGAATCCCTTGATTTCAGAAGAATCGGTGAATGAGCAGCTGTCCCGATACTTTTGTCTGTGTAGTGCATCTCCTAATGAAGCTATGATTTCAGTGTAATGTTCACTTCATAGCAGAGCTGCTGCTCCATGCAGACCACACATTTGAGCAGTGGAGGAAATAAATATACAGCTAAATTATGATAGATTATTCATCGACCTCAACATTAATTGTACATTTTTGTACCAAGTTATACGGGCCTTCAGAAGATTATGGGGCTTCATGAAGGTCACGCAGGCTTGAAGAGCCTGTTAAAGGCACAACGTGACCGTTACGTTTCGGCCACAAATGACAACACAGAGAGTGTTTCTGGCCCGAAACAGAAACAGAAACACACAGATAACGTTGCACTACACCTCTACTACCTCCTAATTAGAGTTAAGTGAGGTGAAGTTATGCTTTATTAGTTAGTTTATGCTACTACGGGGACTTAAGTGTGAGAGCCAAAGAGCGCGAGAGCACGAGGGAGAGACTATTCAAGTGAAAGCGATTGAGCATCCCACAGATTTTGATGTTGTAGAGGGAAAGAATGAGTGTGTGAACAGGTTTGAGTTGGCAGAGAGTGTGTGTGTGTGTGTGTGTGTGTGTGTGTGTGTGTGTGTGTGTGTGTGTGTGTGTGTGTGTGTGTAGGTTTCTATTTGTATTGCCATTTTTGATTTGTTTCCTTTTGTTTTGTGTGTGTATGGAGCTGGGGTTGATGTCCTGTGTGTGTTGTGAGGGGGAGTTATGACGTAGTTAATATGTACTCTGTGTGACCTCTTTACCTTTGCCTCCTGTGTGTGTGTGTGTGTGTGTGTGTGTGTGTGTGTGTGTGTGTGTGTGTGTGTGTGTGTGTGTGTGTGTGTGTGTGTGTGTGTGTGTGAGAACAGCAGCAGCAGGAGCTGCTGGCAGTGAAGCGTCAGCAGGAGTTGGAACAGAAGAGGAAGCTGGAGCAGCAGAGGCACGAAGAGCTGGAGAAACAGAAGGCTGAGCAACAGCTCATCATGCTTCGCAACAAGGAGAAAGGCAAAGAGAGTAGGCAGCACACACTCACACACCTTCAGCAGCCGTTCTGAAACGGGAACCCGGGTGTCCCTTCTGTAATCTACATAGACAAGCATTGACCAATAGAATGGGATGCTCTGGAGCAGCCACACACTGGGCAGTGTAGTTCTCTGGATGGTGGAGCTCCATCCAGTACATTTGGGGAGTGTCAGAACATCAGAATTGATCGTCTAACATCAGCACCTGAACTCACTTGATCTGCTGTGAGACTGAAGACAACCCCACCCTCACAAGAGTGTCTCGAAATCCAGTTTTAATCACTGAACCATTCCAGCTTGCAGATTTTTAATTCTTCCTTCACCCTGGGATTAATGATACTAGAGTCACAGTAGTAGTGATGGTGCCAGCACTGCAGTCACACTGCACATGGTGTGGTGGTGTGTTAGTGTGTGTTGTTGGTAATGAAAGGGATCAGACACAGCAGTGCCAAGTGGAGTGCTTTCTAGCTCACTGTGTCCACTCACACTGTCCACTCTATTAGACACTCCTACCAAGTGTTCCACTCTTGTAGATGTAAAGTCAGAGACAGAAGCTGGTCTGTTTCTGCACAGTTTGTTGGCTTCATCCTCTTGGTCCTTCATCATACTACACACCACTGCCGTGGTCAGTGTGACTGCAGTGTTGAGAATCCACTCCACCACCCACATAATAGCTGCTCTTGTGGTGGTCTCAGGGGTCCTGATCATGAAGATCAGGAGAAAGGGAGGAGAATAAAGTCTGCAGAGAAACAGATGAACCACAGTCTGTAATTATAGAACCACAAAGTGCTCCTATGGGGTCAGAGGAGCTGATGAAATGGACAGTGAGTGTATACAACTGGAACTGTTTGAAGAACGCTGACAGGACTAGTTCGTTTTATTCTCTGTCACATGTGGTTCTGCGTCCAGAAGCAGCTCGTACTGAGTTATGGAGATCTTTGCTGTGTGTGTGGGATCCAATGTGATGTTTTTACGATTCTCTTCTTCAATTTTCTAAAACAGAAAATCGAGTCGCTGTTTGTGAGCTTCTTGAAGAACAGAGAACATCTTCGTAGACCTGGAGATGTTCTGGTGGTTCGATGTTTTGCAGAGCGAGCCAGTGTATAGTTCTGATATGATTCAAATATCGTTATATTGAGTATTATATAAGGTAGTGCCTTCCTGTTTCTTCTCATGCATCTACTGCACTTCATAAACAGCAGTGTTCTTCTCAATCCTTTCACAGTTTTGTTCACATTCCTTCAAATCATAACAAACCGAAGCTCTCAGGACCCCCGGAGCCCTGTTCTCTCTTAATGGTGTGCTCCATTAAGAATCTAATCAGTAAAAAAACACAGCAGCAGGTTGCATAATGGAAGCGGAGCTGATCCGTTCTGGATATAAATAGATGCACGGCTGAAAAGGCTTAAATCAAAATTATGGTTTTAGCATTAAGAGAGGTTTCAGGAACAATGCTTACACTTAGATGAATCCAACAGTTGTGTGGGCTATCACAAGATGACGTGTAGTCCACTCAGCGGATTATGAAATTTGAAACCGGGTGGGGGGGGGGTAAAAGTGGCGAGTGGCAGAGGAGCGCACCATTAGCTCAGCTGGCCTGGTGTTTGAAATGGTTAATGCAGAGGAACAGAGACATGAGCTTCAGAACTTCCATATAAAATCCGACCTTCGAAACAGGACCTGGGTTCTGGTTTCGAGTTTTTAGCTCGCGAGTGAGGAGATGTGAGTTATCTGACTTTAGCAATTCTTCATTCACTGCGTCACGTGTTCTGGGGGAATACATCAACGCTCTGGGGCATTACCTCCCAAGGTGGACAGCGCTGTGGTTGATTCAATGCAGGAGTCCCACACGCATATCCCACAACTCAGTGCAGTGTTCTGTAGATTCCATGGGACATGAGAGTAGAAGACCCACCAGAGACACTCTGTGAACACCATCACACCAGAAACAGCGACTTAGTTGGGCTCGTGAGGTTGCTAACTGGACCCTAGCGTGGTCCTGTGAGTCATGTTCCCAGTTAACACTTGACACTGAAGATAAAGGAATGTTGTCCACACACACCGTTCTATGGGTTGTTGATTTAGTGCACTAAAGTAGGTGGCGCTGTGGGTCACTCTTGCTCTGTTTTTACGTCCACTCTGCCAGGTGCCATCGCCAGCACTGAGGTCAAACTGAAGCTCCAGGAGTTCCTACTGAGTGTGTAAGGAGCCACCCTCTGGCGGACTCAACCATTCCTTCCCCCAGAAGTGCTGGTGAGTGGCAACGCCCCCATTTTGCCCCTTATCGGCCCGTCTGAGGAATTGAAAATCCTGGAATAAGGCTAGTCGGGGATTAGGGAGCTGTATGAACAGGAATTCTCCTGTGCAGATTGTGTTTAAGCCCTCTCTTAAACATAATCAGACTCTTGGAAATGGGATCATGTTGTGCTTCGTTCTCTTTCTGCCCAAAGTGTGTGTGCCAGTCTGATCTGCACTGCATAGAGCATCAGCTGGCTGCATGTTAACCTCTCACAAGGTATAAAAACGTACGTGTGTGTGTGTGTGTGTGTGTGTGTGTGTGTGTGTGTGTGTGTGTGTGTGTGTGTGTGTGTATAGGGGTGCTCACCACACGTCCCTGGACCAGAGTTCCCCTCCACAGAGCAACACCCCAGGCACCCCGCCATCTTATAAACTGCTGGGGGCGTACGAGGGCAAGGATGACTTCCCTCTCCGCAAGACTGGTGGGTACAGCTGTGACCGCTTCTGCTGTGTGTTTGTATGATTGCGTTTCTGTCAGACGTGGGATTGAATATTGAACTATATTCAGAGCTTTTTGGTTTGAGGTTTGATTTTTGATTGGATGACTGATTAGTAATTTACTCAATGTTGAAATGAAATATTCTAATAATTTGGACTCTGGGTTGCTGTTTTTTTAGGATCTATAAGCATATTGATCACGAATGAAACCAAAAATGCTTGAATTGCATTTAATATGTGAGGAAATGCAGACATATTCCTAAATGAAATGGATTTCATTTATATATGAATTTAAATATGTAAATGTATTAGAACACTGTGTGTGTGTGTGTGTGTGTGTGTGTGTGTGTGTGTGTGTTTTTTATGGATGTCAACTTGCTTTGCTCTTGTGGGGCGTCTACAGGTGTGAGTCGAGTCAGTATGAGTCATCAGAGGCAGCAACAGACACACACACACACACACACACACACAGTGGTCTTATTTTTTATCCTCTGAAATGGTTATCAGCTGTGTCCAAACACACCCACACATGTTCTATGTATATACGCACACATGTGTACACACACAGTCCTCTCTGTGGTGCTCTGGGTGTCGGGGCTACACAACAGCAGTGTGTTGATTACATCACTGCAGACTGCCATCACATGCGTCAGTAATGTCACATGATTAAGAACTGGCCCGTGATTGGTTCACCTGTTTTGCGCTAATGCCATTGTCATCCGTAAGTGGGAGTACCACAGCATCACTTTCCTCCTGGTGTAACAGAACTGGTGGCTAGTGTTCTCCTTCAAGTGTACCAACTGTGTAGTTGGTTCACTGTGTCTGTCTTTTTCTCTCTCTGTCTCTCTCTCTGTCTGTCTGTCTCTCTCTCTCTCTCTCTCTCTCTCTGTCTCTCTCTCACATCATTCTCATTTTTCTCTTGCTTCTCTCATTTTTCTCTTGCTTCTCTTTCTGCTCTCTCTCTCTCTCTCTGTCTCTCTCTCTCTCTCTGGTAATATTTGTACATTACGGGAGAAGTTCAGTTTTAATTCCTTCATGCTGTGATTGGTTAGAGGCTCATTTGTGTTATTGCAATCTTGTGTGGTATCAGTATTGCAGAGCCAGTGTTGTGGTAATGTTAACACAGGGTATATTGTGTAGCCCTAATTAATGTGTGTGTGCATGCATGTGTGCATGAGTGTGTGTGTGTGTGTGTGTGTGTGTGTGCGTGCGTGTGTGTGCGTGTGTCTGTCGTATGTCTTCTGGTTTGAGGCTGAAACTGGAATAACCTTCTTAAGCACAGACACACACACTGCTCCTGTTCCACTAACACACAGCTCCAATACCCTTACATGATCTGTCTCCATCACTTTGTGTGTGTGTGTGTGTGTGTGTGTGTGTGTGTGTGTGTGTGTGTGTGCTTTCCATTCACCTCCTGATCCCTCACCTCACACACTTTTTATTTTAATCAAATTAAATCCACACTAAAGCCACTGATAGCATTAGACCCAAAGTCCAGTGCGCTCCATATACACACATGAGCTCTGACGCACAGACAGGCCCTAAAATCAAACACACACACACACACACACACACACACACACACACACACACTACTTTAGCATAATTGCCCCAATTTCTATTTTTCTACCTTTCAGCTAAATCCCCCCATCAGCTCTATTAGTTTAATTTGACTTACCTCCTCCTGCACCTACACAGACAAAGCTACACACAGCAAGTGAGTTTGTGTGTGTGTGTGTGTGTGTGTGTGTGTGTGTGTGTGTGTGTGTGTGTGTGTGTGTGTCTGTGTGGGAGGGGTGGGGGGTGGGGGGTGTACATGCATGTGTATTTGTATTGCCCTGATGGTAGCTGTCCATGGTCCTGATAGCTTGTGTCTTCTCTCTCTCTCGCCTCTCTCGCTTCTCTCTCACACCTCTCGCTTCTTCTCTCTCTCTCTCTCTCTCTCGCCTCTCTCTCTCTCCCCCTCTCTCTCTTCTCTCTCTCCCCCTCTCTCTCTCCCCTCTCCCCCTCAGCTTCTGAGCCCAATCTGAAGGTGCGCTCCCGGTTAAAACAGAAAGTGGCTGAAAGGAGGAGCAGTCCTCTCCTTCGCCGCAAAGACGGCACCGTCATCAGCACCTTCAAGAAAAGAGCCATTGAGATCTCAGGTAAAACACACACTTTCTCTGTCCCTCACTCACTCACTCACTCTCACTCACACACACACACACGCACACACACATTGAGGGGTGAAGAGTGAATTGTTCTGCTCTCTTAAAAGCAATATAAAGTGATTGGATGAGCAATGCCATTGTGTCATGGTTTTCAAAATGAGGTCCCTGGACCTCCAGGATCCTTAACAGATAGCCGGTTCAGAAGGCCAGATTAAAGATGACGAAGGACAATATGAGACATCCACACCATCGTCACTCGGTAAATCAGTTAAAGATACAGCAGTGCTACCAGTGCTCACAGGTAGTAGTCATACTGACCATCAGGCACATGTAAGAAAGCCTTGGTTCCTGGGTTATTCAACAGCTCACTATATTTCACTCTAGCAGACAGGCTCTAATGAAGAGCTCATCCATTATCGGCCATATGTGTGTGTGTGTGTGGGGGGGGTGGTCAGGGCTGTGGTGTACATGAATATTGAGCAGTGGTGAGCGGTGAGTAGGTCCTGCTGTTGACATGGCCCTGACCCCATCCGGTTCATCACTAATGCGGACGCCTGGGCTCAGAGAGGCTAAGAATAGCTCGTTGAGGGGGGTGGGAGTAGCAATGGTGGCCTGCGGGGATGCTGTCCATGCTGTGGCTGGCGTGGTTTGATGAAAGGGAGCACGATGGGTCATATTCTGCCCTGTTAAGAGAAAGAAAGAAGCTGCTAATTGCACATCTGAGGTCCTTCAGCCCGCACATGCTGCCTCAAATGGTTTTACTGGGGCTACACTACATGTCCAAATGTTTGTGGACACCCTTTCTAATGGATGCATTCAGCTTCAGCATTCAGTTTCATTACTGACGTGCACACAGCTTGTACACCCAATTGAATAGGAGACTCTGGAGCATAGACGCATGAACCTGTTGCCAGGGGTGGGCTAGATGGGTATAAAGCCCCCAGCATTGAGCTGTGGCACAGTGGAATTGTGTTCTCTGGAAGGATGGTGCAATATTTTTGGGATAACCTGGGGATGAGATGGGGTCATCCAACATCCTGACCTCACTAACTTGCTGTTTCTGAGGGAACTCAGATCGTCAGAGCTATGGTCCAAAATCTCAGGTGAAAAGCCTTCTTGACAGTAGAGACAGACGCTCCAAAAAGTAGGATGCACTCTTTAAAATACCCTTGATTTCAGAAGACGCGATGAATGAGCTGGTGTCCCAATTCTTTTGTCCATAAAGTGTTCTGTTGCAATGCTGATCCAGGTGGATTTAGACCCAGAATTGGCCTTCAGTTATAATATCAAAGTCAGAATCACTCCATTCGGACCTTCGTGTTTGTGTTTCTAGTCTCCTCAATGTGCAGCAGTGCTCCCGGCTCCGGCCCCAGCTCCCCCAACAGCTCCAACAGTGCCATAGCGGAGAACGGCTCCAGTGGCTCCGTCCCAAACATCCACGCTGAGGTGAGATACAACACGCAGCTCAACCCATAAAGCTCCTGAACCCTCACAACAACCTTTTGGACCCTCATCGAACTTTCTCATCAAAAATGTTACTTTTCACTGACCCCAGGTGCGGCCAATCAGATCAGCTATGTTTGAATTCATTTCACAGTGGTGAGCTCAGGGCAGAACATTAAAGGAACATCAAAAATCATTTTTTTCTTTAAATATGTGGCCACATTGTCAACATACTCCAACCTGATCTTCATTGCGTACGTCCCAGCCCAGTTTGAACCCTATTTAAAGGTGTATTTATAGGCAGCGATTGGTCCAAACCAAATGATCTGGGTGGGTTTTCAGTGGGTGGACAGTGTTTTTGGGTGTGCATTTACAGAAGCTGACCGTCCAAATCTAGTGTTTGTTAGAACCATTAACCTAACACCTCCCATTTTGAACCAGAAGAAGCCCCAGTCAGATTTGACACCTATCATGGCTGTCGGCTGTATCTGGGGTCAGTATTCAATCACACCCATTTCAGATTAAGGGCCTCCTGAGTTTGGTTTAATGGCAGCTGAAGAGGAAGCGGCACTGAAGGGCATTAGTGTGTCCACTAGCCACAGGAGCATCGTAACCTTGAGAGAAAGTGTGTGTGTGTGTGTGTGTGTGTGTGCCACAAAACACTTGCCACTAGCTGTAGGGCAGGAATGTTGCAGCTGTCTGATTGACTGCCTTCAGTGACCAGCATATTAAACACTTGGTACATCTATGTGTTGCTTGGATGTCTGTACCACCAAAACCTGACCTGTCCATGCATGGACTTCACCAGACATCTGAAGGTCCCTATTCCTTTGGGCACTTTGGGTGGACACACCCCAGAAGATTTTAGTCCTTTCACGAAAGAACACGTCTCCAACAAGCATGGGGGTGGATGCAGAACATTAGAGTTTTAAAGATTAATTATGAGTTGCATTAACATTGCATTTTCTCACATTAAAGCACTTCTGGCACCAACATAGTTCTGACCTATGAGATTCTATAAGACGTCTGAAGCTGTCCCTTCGTAGTTACCAGTGAAAGCAGATGATCAATGTTAATAACATGCAATTAAATTCCGGTTATATTTAAGTGCCTCATTATTCCGTACATATGGAAGCACCCAGAACCCCAGTTTCATTAACCACAGGTCCAGGTGAAGCGATGTTGTTTACACTGGTTGTTTTGAGGCTTTAATTCTAGATCTTGTTGTTATGGTACGTCATAACTCCTTCATGAGCGTCATTGTTGTCAGGGGAATCGGTAATTGTTGGGCTGACAAGTGTTGTTTTATTTCCTCCCCGTGTATTTCTGGGCTCTGTACATTTGTTATTTTTGCAAAGAGAGAGAGAGAGCGCTGCCTGCCTCTAATCAATCCCTCTATGCCTTTTTGGGGAATGAACCAAAAAGAAACAACAACAACAGCAATCCTCAGCGGGTTAATCTAAAGATTTTCCAGAAGTAGGGCGGGATCAAATATAGCACTACATCACTGGCCAGCCAGCTATTTTCTGCCTCCCCGTTCTTCGATCGTGCCGCTCCTCATGAAGGTCAAGGAGATAACCAGCGTGGGCCATTGTTGCCACGGCTTGTACGTGTGCACATTCATACCTCGTCCCAAAAATAACCTCCGGAGATTGTTATTCCACAGCCGTCACTGCTGGAGGGAAACGGGCATGTGGAGGAGGATGGCATCGACATCATCGCTGCAGTGAACTTTTACAGCTGACGCTGAAAGATCACCATGTCCAGGGTCGTCATATTGCGGAGCTAACTGAACCACATCCATCATCTTGGATGAGCTCCAGTGTTGTCATCTAGTATTGGTACTCTTGTTAGAGTGGGGGTCTGCAGCCAAAACCCACAAGTTCAGCATCTAGTGTTCTATACTGATGTTCTTCAAGAGTCATCCCTGTGATTCTAAATATAGAGCACTAACAACTAAAGCGTTCTTCGTAACGGGGGAGAACCTTTAGTCGAGGGTTGGACGGAATCTGCTTAAAGGGTTCTTTATTGGAAAAAGGCTTCATCCATCATTACGAAAGTCAAAGAACAATGTTTCAGTCCCGTACTGACACCGAACTTCCCGGTGTTTCCGTGTCACTGGTTGCAAACAAAAGCCTCCAAAGTCTTATGCTTCCGCCTTCCATGCTTAACAGCGTGTTCTGTTTAATGTGAAGTACCCTTTTTCATCATTCACCACTGCTCCTTTTGGTGAGTCAGAGCTGGCATGACATTGTGCTTTCACTGCAAGACTGCAGCGGATTGACTGCATCAGAGTGTGTGTGTGTGTGTGTGTGTGTGTGTGTGTGTGTGTGTGTGTGTGTGTGTGTGTGTGTGTGGCTGCCAAACGGAAGGGTGCGTGTGAGTTTTACGTTTTTGCTGTTGCTGAACGCTGGAGGGCAGGAGAGAGCCCCTGATCGGGAGTGAATGAGCTCTTTTTCCACTCGGAGTGCATTCGTTGATCAGGCTTCATCAGGCTCGGAGACGGGGAGGTCACCACCGCTGCCCCCAGCACACTTCACAGGCTGCACTGTGGGTCGCTGAGCCCAGTCACACACTTAGTGATTCAGTGTTGATATAAAGAGTGTAAAATGAATAGCAAAGGCCTTGAACACAGCAATTGGTTTCTCCACTGAGCTGGAATGTTTAGTCAGCCTCTCAGAGTCTCACTGTGAATTACTGTAATGACTGTTTCGTTTTGTCCAAATGTCTTCTATCAATGCATTCAGCTCCTTTAAGTTGCATGCATTGTTGCAACATGATGAAACTGCACACACAGCTTGTCTAGTCTCTGTAGTAGCACAGAATAGGAGTCTCTGAGCAGATAAACATGCAGGCTACTGATGCCAGTACTTAATGTGCCAGGTGTGGGATGTGGGATAGAGGGTATAAAGCCCCAGCTGAGCCAGGAGCAATGGAACTCGTTCCCTGGAAAGATGGTTCTATTTAATGAGTTCTGGAGTTGGGGGCTGTGATCAGCCTATACAATCACTCGAATACAATCAAATCCTAACAGCAGTGCCTCAACATCTAGCAAAAAGCCTTCCATGTACAGTAGAGACAGTACCAAAGAAGAGGTCAATGATCAGGTGTCTCATTACTTTTGTCCTACAACATCAGATTCCCCCATCTCTCTCTCTCTCTCTCTCTCTCTCTCTCTCTCTCTCTCTCTCTCTCTCTCTCTCTCTTGTCTGTGTTTCCACAGCAGCCATGCCCCTGCACCAGTCTCTCTGAATGCGGACGGGACAGCGAGTCCCCTCAGCCTGTACACTTCACCGTCACTGCCCAACATCTCCCTGGGCCTGCCAGCTAATGCACACACTACTGTGAGTCCTAGCAGTGTGCCCAAACACACACACACACTATACATCCTTCACCATCAGGACATTTGTACTGTCTGATGTCTGAAGACACAGAAGACACATGGTGGTGGTAGGTTCACAGTGGTATCGCTATAAAGACTGGCAGAGTAAAGAACTAATTCCAACCTCCCCTTGAAACTCTCCCTCCAGGCTCCTCAGAAGCTGAGTGTTCAGCAGGATGCAGAGAGGCAGGCTCTTCAGTCCCTCCGGCAGGGTGGGGCTTTGACAGGGAAGTTTGTGAGCACTTCATCTCTGCCAGCCCATGACCCGACCCCCAGAGCCCCCGCAAACAGCCACAGCACACACTCCTCCCTCTTGCAGCACGTCCTGCTGCTGGAACAGGCCCGCCAGCAGAGCGCCTTGCTCGCAGGTACATACAAGCACACACACAAGCACTCTTAAATGTTAGTAAAAGAGCGGCGGCTGAAACCGACTAGATCATGTATGAGCTCTTGAGTGTAGCTCCTCCCTCCGCCATTTACCGGGTTACTCCCAGCAGCAGGTCAGAACTTCCCATCACATGCAGCATCCCCAAACTG
Organism: Acestrorhynchus altus; assembly: GCA_034509495.1. Taxonomy (NCBI): domain Eukaryota; kingdom Metazoa; phylum Chordata; class Actinopteri; order Characiformes; family Acestrorhynchidae; genus Acestrorhynchus; species Acestrorhynchus altus. The sequence continues at coordinate 2,989,379 of CM067505.1, forward strand.
GAAGGCTTCCCAACCCTTATGATTTGAATTGAACTTACGATTTCCTCAGACTTGATGAGCAGCAGTTAGACCATAGGGCCACTCAGCAGCTCTAGGGTGGCACATCTGTCTAACTGCCTGCTGTCAAGACCCTCCATGGTCAGGAGTCTGAGAGTACACAGCCTCATCTCATATACAACAAGAGGGTTGACGCCCAAGGCATCTCAACGAGGAAATCTGATATATTCTTACACACACACTTATGGAGCACACAAGCACAACACGCACACGCACACACACACACACACACACACACACACACACACACACACACACACACACACACTAACCTGCAGCCACATTCACACAAGTGAAAATCCTTTTCAGGGACAAACATACATATTATTATGCACAAGCCAAGTGCCTGCATTCTACCTTCTGAGCTTCAACCTTGGTGTAGGGTTTGAACTCACCAAGGGCAGTGCATGTAGGGTTTCCTGATCTTTGGTGCTCACTCTGTTCAGAGAAGCATCTGAACTACTTGGAAAGGACATCTAATAAGTGCTCAAAGTGTCAAGCATCATGGTCAGTCCATGACTTGGATGAGAGCTGGCTTTGGGAGTATTTTGGATTGAACGCAGATCGGAGTTCCCAAGCTATCTAGTGCTGGTTCGGAAGCAAACCTGGGGAATGTCACACCTGACGTAGGTTTGGAGACAATTAGCTTTTCCATGTTTCTAGTTAATAATCCCAAAAGTCTTTGATCAGCACTGATTTGATTCAGGCTTTGCAGGAAACGTTCAAAAAGTGCTACAGTGCACTGTAGTTCCCACACTTCCCACACATTCTTCTCCTTTCCTTCACAGTGCCCATGTATGTGGCCAGTCACGTTGGTTACAGGTGAACGGTGTCCAATAACATGCGGACGCACCTGCTGCCCCGACACCGCCTCGCTGAGTCAAAGACGCAGTCAGCCCCGTTACCGCAGACGCCTCAGGCCCTCCAGCACCTTGTCATGCAGCAGCAGCACCAGCACTTCCTGGAGAAACAGAAGCACTACCAGCTCAACAAGGTGTGTGTCGAGGGGAGACTGATGTTACTGATCTGGTATCTTCAGTTGTTCCAGGACGTGGAGTTTGGTTTTTTCGCTTTTGCTATGATGCCCAATCAAATGTGTGACATCACAGTATTACTAAACTAAAAACATGCTTCAGTGTGAGGCTTCTCATTACATCAACATCCTCCTCAGTATGTGAAAGTTCTTCTGAGTTAGTGAGGCTTTTCTGTGTGCAAAGGTTCTTCTCAATATGGGACAGGGTATGTGAAGGTTCTTAATTTTGTGAAGGTTCTTTTCAGTATGTAAAGGTTTTCAGTTTGTGAGGGTGATTCTCTGTATTCAAAGGATCCCAGTATGTTAAGTTCCTCTCAGTGTGCTAAGGCCAAGGACCCCAGAAGATCCTTCCAGGCCTTGAATGATTCCATATGTGAAATAAAATTCTTTGCAAAATAGGAAAGATCTCAGTTTGTGAAGGTTGTTCTTGGGATGGAGAAGATCTCAGCCAATTCTCTGTTGGTCCACTGTTAATGAAGTGTCCATGAATTATGAAGAGCAGCAACAATAATAAAATACAATGTGTAAGTTGTTTATAATGTATTTTATAATGTTACTCTTTCCTTCTCAGATTCTTTCCAAAGGGGCGAAGCCTTCGCCAGCCCCAACGCATCCGAGAGACAGAGGAGGAGCCACTGAGACAGAGATGCCAGAGAGTGAGGTAGGCTTCATAGCGACAGCTTCTGGCGGCATCACGCCTTCAGAACGGTAGCCATCCTCTAAGGGTGAGACAATAGAAAGCACCTGGAGGAGGAGGATGAAGACAGCCATTGAGCTGAAGGAGTGATGAGAGAACCCCCACGGGCAGGTGGGAGGAGGCAGATCATGTCTTCATGTTGAGGTTCTCTTTCCTGTAAGTCTTTGCCTACAGTGGTGGTTAATAATGTTCCTGGATGCCCCTTCTATCGAAAGCACACTCCACAGCTGGTCTATAGTCCCTGAGTACTGCCAACAGGAATCTCTCAGCTAAGATAAACATGAACTTATTGGGTTCATGCATAATGGCAGGAGAAAAGCTTGATAGAGGGGCGAGATTGTGTTCTCTGGAATGGTGGAGCTCCATCCAGTACTTTTGGAGTGGAGGATAAAGTGGGGTTGTGATAATCAACTTTCTGACCTTATTAGTGGTTGAACGCAACCAAATCCTCACAGCAATGTTCCTGTGTGTACCCTCCAGAAAGCATTTCTGTAGAGATGGTTGCTCCACAAAGTAAGATAATCCTTTTTCACCTTGATTTTTGGGGGAGAAATGGACAAAGAGCAGATGTCCCAATACTTTTGTCCATATGGTGTCTGTATATTAAGTAGACCTAGTTCCTCTCCTGGTTGAGAGCCTGAATGGCCTTCAGGAAGAAGGACCCACCACATCCCCTCTATAAAATTGGCCATGAAGGAATGAGAACATTCCCCTGACCGCAAGATAAGTCCATTGTTCAATGGCTGAGATCCTTCGTTATCTTCCTGGCCTTGCTGTAGAGGGCCTGCAGCTCGGGGACCTCGGTCCAGATCAAGAGACACTCCCCGGAGACCCCGTTGTCCCAGTTTGGTGTTGTTCCCAACCAATTGCTCTGTGAGGAGGGTTTCACCGATGAAGATGTAGAAGGTCCACAGAAGTATGGTGGGCAGTCCAAAGTTCCTTAGCCACCTGAGATGGTAGAGAGGTTGACACACCGTCTTTGCTAAGGTATTGACGTTGCAAGATTGTGACAGGTCCTGCAGGATGGGCTCTCCAGAGTACTTTGCCGTCCAATTGATCCAAACAAGGTGGACCAGCTTCAACAAAGATCAGTGGTTTGAAACTTTGAGACAGCTGGAAACGCACACCTGATTTATGACTCAGCCTTGGTTGACCCTGACAGCCAGACAGCTTCTTCTGGTGCTCAACAAGAGTTTCTGAGAAGTTTCTTCAGAGTGCTGAATGCATTTCCAGCAGCTTGTTAAACTCCGGACACACGGACGTAACTGGGCTGGTCTTTGTCGTTTCATCACTGGCCTCTAGTGCCCTGCCATTTCGCCTTTTTCTCCACTTCTCTTATTCAGTGTCGTAACGTCAGACTCCTCCAGCTCTTGCTCTCTGACATGTTACAAAAGCAGCGCTGATGAAACGCGGCCGCATTGACGCACGGTGCCTAGCGGGTTAATCGGCGACTGCCCTCGGCCCGGGCACAACGCGGCACTCATGGTGTGAAATCTGTCAGCTTCGGCTGCTGACTCAGTGCCTCACAGCCTCGGAGCAGGAGTACCAACACACACTACCACGACACAGTCAGCGCCACTATAGAGTCGCCGATCTCGATTTCACAATGTTGCCACATATATATATAACTGCAACCCTGTATCCAGACTGTAAGGACAAAGTATTGGGGACACTTGCTTCTGCATCTTTTGTCTTTCTGAGATCATAAATATTAATGAGAGATATTTCTGCTAGCATTACAGAGGATTGATCATTCACCAGCCCTTAGTGAGGCCAGGATGTCGGATGATCACCACCCACGGCTCGGGTGCTGTTTTTATGTCCCTGCCCATCACATTCTTCTTCTGGGATTCAGATTGCCGTAAAAGATGAAAATGTATACGGCAGTGGGTCCAACCTGAAAATGTATTTAATGTATTTATTAGGAGGTGTCCACAACACGGGACATGTAGTGTACGAGGGAAGACCAGTGAGGATTCACAGCACCCTTACAAGAAGTGGTTTTCAAGGGTTCTACATTTCTACATGGGTTTCATGGGAGAACCTTAGAACCCTCCCTCTTACTGCTTATGATTTTCTCTGCCTTTTTCGTGTGTATAAATTTCGCCTGCAGCTTTTGAAAGGTAAAGGCCCTGCAGGTTAGATGTTCCTTTTCTTCAGTAGGGATATTCTGACCCGCCAGGCCTGTAAATTGTAGGGGGAACTTCAAGCTATTAGTACCAGCGTGGAGGGTAGAAGAAGGTGTGTGGTGGAAGCTGCAGGATTCCTGGTGTCCTGTCTTAGTGATGAGCTCAGGGGCGAGTTTGCGGGGGTTTGGTGACGGAAGGATAATGAAGGGGATTCCTCTCGGAGACAGTCAGGGTAAAAGAATCTTCGCTTCCCGGAGAAAGAGACGAGAGTGGTGAGGTGAGGATGGGGATGCTGGAGAGAGCAGTGAGAAGAGTATTCTCTTTCCTCCCACCAGTGAGTCAACCTCTCAAGGTCAGGCGTGGGGGAGAGCAAGAGGAAGGGGCCAGAGATACGAAAGCTGATGTTCCAGAATGAATAGGTTATATTGCCGAATGAAAACACACCACCAGCCTTTATTTTCTTTTGTCAGTGTGAAGAATGTTCTCTTGTGGAAGGTATTTCAGTATGTGAAGGTTCTTCTCATTATGCAAAGATCTCAGTATGAGAGGTTTCTTCCTTGCATTTGAAGGTCTTTTCTCGTATTATGCAAAAGATCTCAGTATGAGGTTTTCCTCATTATGTGAAGGTTCTTTCCTTATTATGCAAAGATCTCAGTATGAGTGGTTTTCTCAAAATGAAGGCTGTTCTTTTCTCATGAAGGTTCTTGTATGAGAGGCTTTTCTCTTTATGTGATGGTTCTTTCATTATTAGAAAAAATAGTATTAGTGTTTTCAGTGCTTCTGAATGTTGCTTGTTTGTTCAGTGTTTGTTTTTTTGTGAAGGTTCTTGGTATTTGAATGATCTTCTCTATTATGGAAAAAACTCTATGTGACGGTTCTTAGTATGTGATGCTTCTTCTTCCCAGTATGTGAAGGTTCTTCTCATTATGCAAAGGATCTCACTTTGTGAAGGTTCTCTGTAAGAGATGGCTCTCGTCAGTGCAGTGTGGGTGTGACGGTTCTGAGAATGTGAAGGTTCTTGTAGCAGTGAATCAGCAGGTTGCTCTTCAGGCAGAGGTTGAAGTTCAGGAAAGTCAGTGAAATTCAGCTCATAGCTGCAGATCATCTGTCTGGAGGCCTGGCTGTGTGTTTCCAGTGGATTTTGTAATGGATGGTAACGACAACACTACTGCAGTGAATCAGGCACTTGTGTGTGTCGGTTCGCATTCATTTGCATAACACAGGCTAAGTCTGTCCGCAGTAGGGTGTGACGCTGGTATTAATACCAGTACGCGCGCGCGCACACACACACACACACAG
>CM067505.1:2999593-3157093 GCA_034509495.1 Acestrorhynchus altus
CTGTGGGTTCTGGCTGAAGGCCGAATTATGCTTCTCTGTCAGATAATCGGAGAAGGTCTGAGTGGATTGTGTGCAGATTGTCTCAATAGGTGTCTAAACAAACTTGCACACTATTAAAGACACTAGGGCACTAGGGGTCCTGCTGCATCTCGAATGTGGACAGAACTTTGATATTAAGAGGTGAAAGAAGGAGGAATGGAATTAATGGAATTAAAATGCATAAACACTTTGAAGGCATTTATTGTTTTGGAATTTCTCTCCCGCAGGTCCAATCAGCCAGAAAATGTACGCTGTACTACCGTGTGGAGGAATTGGGGTGAGTATGTTGTAGCTGTGTCTGTCTGTTCATCCATCCATCCATCCATCCATCCATCCATCCATCCATCCATCCGTCCGTCAGTTAATGCATCCATACATCCATTCTACCAAAAGCATCCATCAAATCATCAATCGGTCCATCAGTCCATCCTATCTACCCATAGATCCAACCACCACTCCATCTATTAATCTCTCCATCCAATCTTCAATCCGTCCATTCAATCATCAGTCCGTTCAGTTATCAATCCACCCATCCAGTCACGAGGCCCATCAATTCAATCATCAGCTCATCCATCCATACACCCAATCCCCAATCCAGCCCTCAGTTCAACAGTCCATTCATTTATCCATCTAATCAATACTCTGTCTATCCATTCATCAGTCCATATATCCATCCATACCTCCAATCGTGAATCCATTACCTGTCCATCCGTTCATCCAATAATCAGTTCATTTATTCATCCAGACGTGCAACCATGAATCTATCCATACATCCAATCACTGGTCCATACGGCCAGGCATCAGGCGATACATCCAATCACCAGTCCAGTCTACTCATCAGTCCATTCATTGATCAATCTAATCAATAGTCTGTGTGTCCAGTCATAAGTCCATCAATCCGTCCATACATCCAATCACGAATCCATCCATTCATCTATCTGTCCAGTCATCAATTCATTTATCCGGTCATCAGTCCTTCCAGTTACCAAACGGTTTTGATGTCCTGATGGTTACGCTGGTTTGTGGCTCCTGCAGGTGGACAGCGACACAGTGTGGAATGAGATGCACTCTTCGGGCGCCGTGCGAATGGCTGTGGGCTGCGTCATCGAGCTGTCCTTCAAAGTAGCCGCTGGAGAGTTAAAGGTGACTCCTCACTTCATAACCAGCTGGAGAATTTTCACCCTCATAGAGCTTTAACCTCAAACAGATTTCAATGTGCTCAGTCCACTTTTCTGTTCTCCAGAACGGGTTTGCGGTGGTCCGTCCTCCTGGACACCATGCTGAGGAGTCCACAGCCATGTGAGTAGTACAGACTTCATACACCTCAATGCTGGGGGGCTTTTATACCCATCTAGCTGGCAGGTGGTATTGGTCATGGTGACCTCAGGCTCATCTGTGGCTGATCCAGAACATCTTGTGGCCATTGTTTATTGCCAGTGGCACAATGGGGTGTGTTGAAGGAGCTGGGCATCGTGGCATGTGGTGGGTCATGCATTTTCGAGTGGCATTGTTATTGTTCTTACTAATGTTTTAAAGCCCTTGTTGCAGCTCCAGGACTGCAGATTGCTTACTTGTTTGACTCAAAGGGCTGTTTGTGCTTTCTATTTTTAGGGGGTTCTGCTTCTTCAACTCGGTGGCCGTCACAGCCAAGCTGCTACAGCAGAAACTGGGTGTGGGAAAAATCCTGATTGTAGACTGGGTGAGAAAAAAGACAGAAAAGACAGAAAAATAAAGACACAAAATACACATATATGGAATAAAAATAGACTGTAAGCACATTTACTTACACTATACATACAGGATTTCACTGTAGATGTTTATAGAACATTATACATGTAGAATATGATCATACAGGGATGGTGAAGGTATAACTTTTTATTTAATGTAGTTAAATATAATTTTATTTTAAGCATAAATCAAGACAGTAGTTATATAATCTCACACAACAGTCTGATGGGACTAAACATGGTCTTAAAAGCTGTGAACATTTCTCATATTTCACTAAATGATAATAACAGAAGTCTTAGAGCCTCACCTGTCTGATCATATTTTAGAGTCTCTAAGAGTAAGAGTGGCAGCTACAATAAAAAAATAACAAACCATCCTCTTTACCATCATTCAGGACATTCACCATGGTAACGGGACCCAGCAGGCCTTTTACAATGACCCCAACGTTTTGTATATCTCCCTGCACCGCTATGATGACGGCAACTTCTTTCCTGGCAGCGGCGCTCCTGAAGAGGTGATCATGCTTGGAACCTTTGTGGTTCCTTGTGTTCTGGTGAAGTTCTTCAGTTTACTTTACAACAAAAATGTTTGGTGACACTCTCTCTCTCTCTCTCTCTCTCTCTCACTCTCTCTGTCTCTCTCTCACACTCTCTCTCTGTCTGTGTCTCTCTCTCTCTCTCTCTTTCTCTGTCTCTCTCTGTCTCTCTCTCTCTGTCTCTCTCTCTCTCTCTCTCTCTCTCTCTCTCTCTCTCTCTCTCTCTCTCTGCAGGTGGGAGTGGGGCCAGGAGTGGGCTTTAATGTGAACATTGCCTGGACAGGAGGTGTAGACCCTCCCATGGGGGATGTTGAGTACCTCACAGCTTTCAGGTTTGATCACCTCTTCACTCCTTTTATGACCGAGACTTGCTTTTTCACTTTTCTCACTCTTTGGCACGGTCAGTTTTATGGATAATGGTGCGTCATTCTCAGAAACCACATAAATAAATGATTGCAGTAGAAGCTTCCATTACTTCATTTAACTACATTTGCGTTGTAGCTCCAAACTACCCTGCACCCAGCTGACTGAATTCCTTTCTGTTTGTCTGTGTGTCCTTACAGGACAGTGGTGATGCCCATTGCTAATGAATTCTCCCCAGATGTGGTGCTGGTGTCGGCTGGCTTCGACGCCGTTGAGGGCCACCAGTCCCCTCTTGGCGGCTACAACGTCACTGCTAAATGTGAGTGAACTGACGAGGACCCTGTCCATGTTGGGGGACAGTGTGGAGGGCGTGTTTATTGTTTGGGTTGTTTGTTTATCATTGTGATGTTAATTCATGCATCGTGGACATTAGTATCATCAATGAGGGTTTTTTTTTTCATGTCTTTGACTCTGCTGTCCTCTAGTGGCGGGAATTAGAATTACATCACCAACACTGCCAACACAAGCTCCAGCAATCTACTAAAGATACATACACCACACTTTCGAGATCTATATAGATCACAGAAAAAGAAAAGAGATGTGTCAACAATGACTAAACCCTGGTGTCTGAACCAGATGCTCAGTGCCACAACCACCTTTGATCCGATTTTCAGGTTGTCCTGTTGGAAAACCCAACTGTGTCCACGTTTCTGATTTTTTTAACTTATAATGAGGAATTCTGAGGTGGTCATTCTTCCTTATTCCAGTCATGTGGGCAATGTATCAGTCCAAACGGCACAAAACGTATATTCTTCTGACTGAAGCTGGAACAAGCCTTCTGATGCTCTTCCCCCACAGGTTTTGGTCACCTAACCAAGCAGCTGATGAAGCTGGCAGGTGGGCGTGTAGTCTTGGTGCTGGAGGGGGGCCATGACCTTACTGCTATCTGTGACGCCTCCGAATCCTGTGTGGCGGCTTTGCTTGGAGACGAGGTACCAAAACCCTACAGTTTCACCTCCACAACAGCCAGTGGTGTGGCAGATCGGTGTATATGTCATCCGCTTTCACAAGGTGCATAACATCTACTTGTTTACTTCTTACTTCTGCGTGTGTAGCTGGACCCTCTGCCTCAGACTGTGCTTCAGCAGAAACCCTGTCCAAAAGCCACAGCCTCCCTCGAGAGAGTCATTGAGATTCAGGGTGAGTGAGAGAGTGAGAGAGTGAGAGAGTGAGAGAGAGGTGGATTTTTCATTTGGGTTATGCCAAAACTGTCTCGCCCTCTCTTTCTGTAGGTACACACTGGGCCTCGGTGCAGCGGTCAGCCCCTACAGTGGGTCAGTCTCTGCTGGACGCGCAGCGGCGGGAGAAGGACGAGGCCGACACTGTGACGGCCATGGCCTCCCTCACAGTGGACACGGAGCAGCCGGCAGCCTCCTCACAGAGCAGCAGGTAACATGTTACTACCATGCGTGCTGGGTATTGTAAACAGCCCACTATATTGGTTGCCCTTTTCATGAGCTAGCTGTCACCCCTTATCCCTTAGGGCTGCTGAGGAACCAATGGAGGAGGAGCCCGTTTTGTAGGAATAAACGCTCCAGCCTGAATCACCGTGGTGACCTCAGTGTGTTCACACCCACTCGGCTACACCAGTCACCCTTCGAGTCACGCCTCCTTCTCCTCCACCCAGCTTTTTTGACCGGTTCCCACGGCCCTTCGCTCCTTTCCAGGTGCTTGACGGACAGACGGACGGAAAGACGGACATGCGCTCTGCATTTCCTCCTGAAATGTGCTCAGAGGCAGGCGACACACCTACACCACACATACGTCAGCAAGGGGAACAGGCGGACATCTAGATGGGACATCCAACAGGAAACAGGACCTTTTCTATTTTCGATTTTTTTTTCATTATTTTTCTCCTTTTGGTGGAGCAAGGAAGCCAACTGAATAGAGAGAGATGGAGAGAGAATCACGAAGGAAAACTGAGGACGCGCAAACACACCGTGCTGGGATGTTGCCATGGCAACAGCAGGAAAAAAAGAGAAAATAAACGCATAAATAAAGTTTTACAGTCCGTTTTCCCGTACTTTCTAAATACGGAAAAATGTTTGACATGGAAAAAGCCAACAAGCAGCAAAAATATTTCAAAACACATTCAAACACACACACACACACACACACACACACTAACTGAAACTGTTGGGACTAGTGTGCTGAATCTAGCTCCCTTTTTTTTTTTTTTGCGAACGTAAGAACCTCTTTATTCCCTGTCGTGTCTGTCGTCGGGTTCCTACACTCGTCCGTTTGTACGATATCTTGTTCAGAAAAAGCACACGGACATATATGACTGTGAGAGACATGTACAGGCATATATGTATTTTTGTGGATTTGTGTGTGATGTACACACACACACACACACACACACACACACACACACACACACACTTTGTATTCCCTTTAGCGTCCGCCAGGCTGTCTGTGGAGGCCGAGCCCACATCTTATTTTTGTTTTGTTTTTTCGGGGGCACTTGAGAAAGCAAGGTTTTCAACATGTTACCTTTTTTAACGCCTCGCGAAAGGAATACAGGAGGGCATATATGACTCACTATGACTACCACGTGCACACACACACACACACACACACACACACACACACACACACACACACACACACACATTCTCACGTGCATTGACTGAAGGAGTGTGAACGGAAATGAATCTGTGGAACGATTTCAGTATTTTTCTCTCTGACAAGGGAATGTGGATGGACACGCTGAAAGAACTCGGTGCCTTTTATACTAAAGAATATATTTAAAGACACGAACACACACACACACACACACACACACACACACACACACACACACACACACACTGATCCCATCCTATTGCATCAAACATCCTCAGTAATATTCGCAGTAAAACTCGTGTTTTGTTTGTTTCCTTTTCCAGTTTTTAACTGCCTTAATTTCTGAGAGAGCGCCGTTCTGCTTTTCATCTTTGCTTTGCTGTTGTTGTTGGTTTTTTTTAAGCCATGCAGATGGAGAGCACAGCGTGGACCCTCCAGGTCCTCTTTCCCTCCTTTTCTCTTGTCCCTCATTTCAGGGTGTACATGGTAAAAGGTCAACATGTTGATCTTAAGCCTTGCTTTGTCGTCGTCGTCGTCGTTGTTACTACACTGCTTTTGTTTATTTTTCTTGTGATCGTATGGAATTACAGATGAAGATGATGACTATGATGATGATGACCAACTCATTTTTGTTTCTTCTTTGTTTAAATTGTGTTTGGTTCGCTTTTCTCCTTTGTATATAACGTTTCTTCGGCCTCTCTTCTCTCCTTGAGCATCTTCGGACGTTCAGCAGCGATTTTCCATGGAGTTTTCTGAGGACTTTAAAGCGTGTGGTCACTTTTATATGGGAAACCTTTTTTCTCGCTCTCTGTTGTTGTTTTTTTTTGTGTTGTTTTTTACGAAAACTGTCAAAAGAAAAACAAAAACAACTATCAGTGTTAACCTGCTCGGTCGATTTCAAGTGTAATGTGCTGGGTGCAGTTGTACGTGTTCATTGGTTGTTTTTGTTGTCGTTTTTTCTTTTTCTCACCTTTTTCTTCTCTGAGTTACGTTTGTGTGTCATGTCACTGCGCGATGAATGTGGCATCAGGGTTTTTTTTAAGGGCAGATGTACAGATTTTGTTCCTTGAAAGAAAAAAAAAAAAAAAAGACAACATCATCAAAGAATAACGGTTTGTTACGGTTACAGATTTTTTGTTTGTTTTGTTTTGTAATGTATTACTTATTACAGGCAATAAGGTCAAACACCACTTTGGCTTTGAACACTACACACACACACACACACACACACACACACTTCTGCCACCTTCTGCAAGAATATCGGCCACTTTCATTGCCCACTGATAAAGCTTTACTCCTTTGATTATTTTTGCACCAGATAAATTTTATTTTCATAAAAAAAAGTTCAAAAAAAAAATTGTTGACGGTTTTGTAAGCGTACAAAAAAAAAAAATCAAGTGGGTGAAGCGCTTGCTGACTACCTTTAAAGAATACGGCGGGCCATTCTTCTGCAGGAATGATTTAAAGTGTGTTTTCGGGCCAACTTCAGTCCAGCCTTTTTTGCGTCAGAAACCTCGAACGTAGGCATTTTGTCAGTGGTCAGCAGATCTGAGTTTATTTAAGGGAAGGAAAAAAAAAACAACAAATAAACACATGAACACTGTTTAGTTCAAACAGTGGCATGTTTGTAGCTTCAGGGCTGAACTTGGCCTGAAACTGTTGTACACATATATAACTTCAAGCCAACACTGCTGTGAGACGCAACTCTAAATCGCTGCTGTCACGCAAAACAACCCTCATATCTCCAGAACGGAACTTTACCACAGGAGGAAGCAAACTTCTTCACGTGTCAGCAGAAGAAACAGCATTTCTATTGGTCCATTCAGCATTAAAATTCATAGAATGTAAAGAACACCTGACAAACTGTCATTGTTAAAAACAAAAAAAATCGAGATATTTCAGTTTTTGCGGGACAGCAGTGTAAAATACTCGTATATACAGTATATAGCCTTCAGTACATGTACCAAAATTTGGTCACAGGGAAAGAGAATCGTTTTCATTCCGGCACAATCTCCTTCAATCCGGTCTGGAACGTCTCGTCTGGTGGTTGTTTTCCCGGCACTTTTTTGGTTTTGGTTTGTTTTTTAATCCACGTGTTTCATCCAGGCAAAAAAAAAAAAAAGGAAACGTTGAAGCTTACAGCATTTCCTGACTCTCTCTCCTTTATTTATTTGGAGTCGGAAATGAGCACCAGACAGGATTTAGGATTTGCAAGGTTTTTTAGAGCCTTGAATATTTCTCTTCTTGTAAATCTTTTTGGAATATTTGTGTTGGTTCACTCAGACTCAGCCTCACAGCCTTTTTCAGGCAATAATAATTTATAACTGTATGTTGCACAACTCTAAAGCGAAGTTATGGCCAGTTTTCCGTGATCCTCCATCCTGCGCAGAGAGAACAGTGTTAGACTTTTTGACGCATGTCGTTCATGTTGTGGTCATTGACGGCAGTTGCTTGATTGTTTGTTTGTGGGTGGTTGCTTGTTGTTTGTTCCCTTCATCGGTGTGCCAGCTGTTCCGTTCTCTTTCGTTGGTGGTTTTGTCTTGGGGCATATGTGCCCAGTGTCCACACACACACACACACACACACACACACACACACACACACACACACACACACACACATTGTTTTACAGCTGATGTGGGAATTGTTAGTTGTTTTTCGTGCCAATATATAAACATTCAAAACCTGTTTAAATGAAGGCCTTAGAAAATCTGATTTTGACCATTAATGCTCACGTTCGGACGAACATCAGGTGGATCTGATCTGCTTATGCAGCTTGTGCAGACCTCGTCTTAAACATATACAACTATTAAAAAAGTCCTGGTCACGGCATCAGCAGCCAGAGCCCAATAGAGCACAGTTAACCATGCTCTCTCTGGATGGGTAAATGCCGCTCTCTCCCCATCACTCCCACTGATGTTGGCCAGTACAGGCGTTTGTTGGCTGATGCATCAGAGCTGCAGATCCATCAAGGTTCTCAGAGTGCATTGACTGCCTTGCTGCAATGGCAGCAGTTGGAATAGAAGCGGTGGCTGACTTCACATCAGAGGAGGCACGTGCTTGTCCTCACCCTCCTAGTGTTGGATGCATTGTGGGTAAAAAGTGGGTGTTAAAGGTGGGCTAATAATTGCTGAGAATTTTAGCTTGAGCTGATTCAGGCCTCTGTACGTAAAACACAAGGCAAATCCCATATGTGTGTGTTTGTGTGTGGCCATGGGCTTCACTGTCCTGACAAGAACTTCCACCACCATGTTTGACAGTGTTTTGACGTAGATCACTGATCATTGCAATTCTGTGCATAGATTTGTATCACAGCCCCATCATATCCAGTGGTCTTTGGCTGTGTGTTGGTGGATGGTGAAAGTTTTCTGTACCTTCTTTTTTGACGCAAACAGGTTGTGCTCTTTCTCTGGTCGAACGTGTCGGATGCTGGCGCGGCTCTTTTTATGGGGCCTTTTCCTTCCTTCTTTCTTTCTTTCTTTCTTTAGAGTGTTGAACGAGCACGACAGGCAGACAGGAAAAGCAAGGTGTTTCGTTTTTTGGGGTTTTGGAGGAATGTGGTTCTGAAACACATCCACGGCAACCGTTTCTAAAGAATTTCTTAAAATAATGTAAAAATTAAAAAAATTAAATAAAAATAAAAAGGCAACAATATGAAGAGGGCCTTAAGGTGGACACTGGAGGACCTCTTAGTGCGTGAAAGCTTATTGACATTCACCGTTGAAGATCAGCTTTGTTGTCGCCGCCACACTATTTTGCTATTCAGTAAATATGTATATTTATTGATATTTCCTATGTTGTGTATATGTAGTGCCCTATGATCGTCGAGGTTCAGAGTACTTGTATATTTTTTGACTTTTATCGAACGAGAGGTTGTCTATTCAGTCGTCCCTCCATTGCTCTGGTGTTCTCCGTCGCCACTCTTCGTGATTGGATGTTTGAATACGTGACTGTCTTTTAACCTTACATTTTTAATATTCTCTCTCTCTCTCTCTCTCTCTCTGTCTCTTTCACTTTCTCTCTCCATCTTTCTCTCTTTCTCTCTTTCTTCTGGTCATATTGATATGCAGAAGTTGAAATTATCGAAAAGCACATTCCTTAATTTTCTTGTGTTTCTCTTTTGATGCTTTCATGTTGCAACAATACAAAAGGTGTGTATACTAACTGCTACACACGTGTATATAGAGTGCATATATGTGTACACATGTGCAATACACGCTATTTGAGCAATCTATTACTGTGATTATAATTCATTAAAATTGCTGTCCCTTTGAATTCCTGCTGTTGGTCTCCTTTACTGACGACACACGTTATTGGTTTAGCTCAGCACTGCACTGTTCACCTCAGATGTTGGAGATGTACATTGATGCACCCCTACGAGACTGCTTTGTTTTGATCCATTTCTGAAGGTTTCACTAATTGGGGCAGACTGTAGGGCACTGGAAGGTGCATTTGTTTGGCAGAAAATCTGGTTAATTGATATAAACTGAGGACAGTGGACCCAAACCACATACTGCCAATATTACCAATCACATTCACCCAAAAGTATTAAAAGATGGGAATTAAACATTTGAGCCCTTTCAAACTGACATAGAATTTTAAAAACACGAAAATAAATAAATAAATAAACAAATATTAAATTAAAGCAATTTAAAACTTAAAAACTTAAACAAAGAAGAAATGCTCCTGGAAATTAACCTTAAACGAAAAAACAAAAATCTATTAAAAAAAAAAAAAAAAGCAACAAAGCTGTCGCAGTCCTACGTCAGCGACGTGATGACGCAGTGCGTTTACGTAAGCGGCGCTGTGGGTGAGCGGGCGGAGGAAGATGGCGGCTCCTGCTGCGGGTGAGTACTTCAGCATCGGCAGCAGCGTCTCCTGCCTCACCTGCCTCGGCCAGCGCCTCCAGGGGGAGGTCGTCGCCTTCGACTACCACACCAAGATGTTGACGTTGAGTATCCTTTGGTCTGAAGGCCGCGGTCGAGCTCGGGCGCTTCGTTTCGGCACACAGAGCCCGGCGCGGCGCCTCCTCACGTCTATAACCTTCCGCCGATTCCACTTCATACTTGGAGAAGCTGGGCAGGTTAGGGCGGCTGGGGCCTGTTTGAGACCCCCCTGTGTGGTTTTGTGGGCTGTGGGGGGCTTTAGTGGCGGGTCAGAGCTGCGGGGCAGATTTGAGGCGGAGTGTGAAGCTGAAGTTGGCGGCTTGTTGGAATCGGTCGGTTCCACCTTAAAAGTCGCAGCAGTTGCCTCAGTGACGGCCTCGAGCGCCAGAACGCAACTGCTGCGACTTTTAAGGTGGAACGGACCAGTTCCAACAGGCACACGCTTCGAGCTGAAAATCACTCCTGGCTGTGTGTTTGTAACGTAAGCCACATGCTGAGTTACAAACACCCCCTACGACCCCATGTTTAACCCCAAACCTGCACCCTGCTCACCCACACACCCTCCTGGGGTGACCCACGTGACTGCCAAAGTGTCCTTCACTATCTGCCACCTTCTGCTTAAGCTAGACTTACTGACCAGACTGGAACCAGTTCTCCCCGTTTATAGGCCAGAGCCAGTCTTGCAGAGCTCACTGGGGGGTTTGGGGGAGAAAAGGTGACTCGCTGGGGTCAGGAGGGTCTGCAAACATTGGGAAGGAAGGTGTCAACACTGTTTTGGGTAGATATAGTAGATATATTGGTTATAAATGTAGTAGATATAGTGGATATCGATATAGTAGGTATAGTGGTTTTATTGGTTATAGATATATTAGTTATAGATATATTAGTTATAGATATAGTAGATATAGGCATATCTTATTATGTAAATTATATGTAAATTTATATAATTATCAGTATTTGTGGTGTGTGTGTGTATGTATGTATATGTATATGTGTGTATATATAGAGGCAGGTCTTTGTTTATGTAAATATATAATTGTCAATAGTCATTTGGTTCTGGGCTTCTCAGCCTGTGGGCCGGGGACCACCAGTGGGCGCAGTCTAGTGGTCGGCATGCCCACCCTTAGTGGGAGACGGTTGTGTTCCAGCGATTCACAAAAGTTAAAGAAGGCTGAAAACGGTCTCCAAGGTGGAGATTTCTGGAAGTGTTATGATGTGAATGAGAAGATTGGAGCTTCAGCAGTAGATTTTAGATTTCCACATATGAATAAACGTAAACTAAAGACATAAATAATAAATAGATTCTAAATTATATTATAGAATATGTCATTTTGTGTACACTACATAGGGCTAGTGTGAAATTCTTCCTTCATGATGTTTTAATTCCTCTCTTTGGATAGTTTTGCTTTCAGGCCAGTTACAGGAAGTTGAGGCACTCTGGAGGGGTTCGTCTGTGGTGACCGTGATCTGACCCCACCATCAGGTGTACTGTACATGTTTGAGCTGAACAGCTCTGCGGGTGTAGTTTGGTCAGATAGTCACTACAGCTATGAGTAAATGTCTCTGCTGCTGCTCCATATTAAACTGCACAAATCTGCACTGGTCTTGGAGGTTGACCAATCAGCGGAGTGAGTGTTCTCGCATGGTTTGTCCATTTTAACTCGTTAACTGATTCAGATCTGAGCAAACCGAAGGTGTGAATACACCCTTTATCCTGCCCCTGTTGGAGAAACTGAAGGCTTTCTCTGGATTTTTGGAGCATTGCTGTGTATATGCCTCTAGCCCACACCTGGCATTAGGCATGCTGCCAGTAGGTTCACGGTTATCTACTCCGGAGAGTCCTATTCTATTGGCAGTAGTTCTGGCTGCAGGGGCAGCCGTGCCCTGTTGGTTAGGAAACCAGCCTTGTGACCGGACGGTTGCCGCACGAATCCCTGAACTGACGGGACATGCTGCTCCCGGGGAGCTGTGGATAGGGCTGCCCACTGCTCCGGGCACGTGCATTCACTGCCCCCTAGTGTGTGTGTGTGTGTGTGTATCACTGTGTGTGGATAGCTGAACTGTGGAGGACAAATTCCCCTGCGTGCTGCCCAGTGGGTCAGTGTGCCAAGCTGTGTGTGCACAGAAGTGTGATGCTCCCGAATACATTCATTACACGAGCGGTGTCTGTATCGGTGTTCTGATCCAGTCACAAACACCTGAATTCCCTACTGACCCCACTCTTCGCTGTTACGTTGGCAGGCTGCTGGGCTGTTGTGTTGCCTTGTGGATGCAATTGAAAGGCAGAAGAGAGATAGAGAGGGGAGGAATGTGCCCACGGCTGCTGAAGTTTCAAATCTCATTTGTCACTGTGTGTAGGCTGGCAGTGGACCAGGCATTGCACCAGCCTGTGTGCCCACTAGGTGGTAACAGAAGACCACAGACACGGGGATGCTGTAGACTAGAGTTGAAGTGGGATGTTTGGAGAAGTAATTGGTCGAGCTTTTCTTAAAGTGACTGTTTTGTTTAATATTTAGTTTTTAATATTTTATAATCCAGTCCGACTGACCTGCCTCTCAGTTCAGCGTCCAGCGCCTTTAACACATCAATCAGACGTTGGTGTGTGTGGTGTTGTTCACACACTGGTCTGATATGTGTTGTTTATTGACAGCTGATGTAAAATAAGTTGTGGTGAATGTGCTGTGATTGGGTTTTCTGTAGGTTTCCTCGCGGTCCTGATCTCACAGTTGACCCTCTGGAAAACGGATGTCTTCATGTAGTTTGAGATGTTTTTTTGGTCCACACTGCTCTTTAACTCTTTATTTACCTTCATGGATGTTGTTGGAGGCTGCTGTGGTGGAGAGAATGTCCCTTAATAGTGTTGTGTGGACGCCAGATGGCGCTCTGGACACCTCGGTTAACTGAACACTGTAAATCAGGGGTGTCAAACCGGGTCGGTGTGGCTGCAGGATTTCATTCCAGCCAAACAGAAGCGACCTTTAACACCTGATCCACAAAAAGATGTTCTTCTAAAGTGAAGACAATGTCTGCTGCTGCAGCATCGGACACAATATAACTGTCAGAATGT
Source organism: Acestrorhynchus altus (assembly GCA_034509495.1). Taxonomy (NCBI): domain Eukaryota; kingdom Metazoa; phylum Chordata; class Actinopteri; order Characiformes; family Acestrorhynchidae; genus Acestrorhynchus; species Acestrorhynchus altus. The sequence goes on from CM067505.1 coordinate 3,012,837, forward strand.
CATATTTCATATAACGTAGCTATGAAATAAACATTTTCCCCAAATGTCCTTTCATTTATTTATTTTTTGTTCCCAGTTAGATGTTTAGGGTTTTTAATGGTATTTTATATATATATATATATATATAGTGTGTGTGTGTGTGTGTGTGTGTGTGTCTGTGTGTGTGTGTGTGTGTGTAGTTTAATGTCTTTTAAAGCTGTTATTTTAAGGTAAACTCGAGTGCATTAAATCCACATGTCGTACGTGCACCGTGTTCACCTTGACTGCTCTTCAGAATGCGCTCCATCCAGCGGCAAGCCCAACGTTAGCGATGTGGTTCTCGTCAATTTAGCCTACGTGTCCGAGGTGGACATCATCAACGACCGCACTGGAACTCCTCCCCCATTAGCATCTCTTAATTTTAACAAGGTAAGACCAGGCGACCTTCCGCTGTTCGCTAAAGCTGCGAGTGACTGTATAACAAGTATTAATCGCGTTCTTGGAGAATTTGTTTGCTCTCTGGTTGCTGACGTCCTCTCTTCTGTTCTGCAGCTTGCGAATAGAGCTCGGGCAGAAAAGGAAGACAAGTTGTCCCAAGCTTATGCAATTAGTGCTGGAGTCTCAGTCGAGGGCCAGCAGCTGTTCCAGACTATTCATAAAACGTAAGTGCCGTCGAGCTCTTTTAAACACACGCCAACACTTCGTTTGTACTGTTCCTTCATTGAAGGGCCACTACAGTGTAAGAGGGTTTGTTTCGGCGCTGATGTGACGAGCTGGAATAGTTCTTTATCTTCAGCTATTCAACTGTAGAGACACACTCGCACATTTTATTTCACAATTTTTATTTTCACTTGAAGTAAAATCTGCCATTTAGGTTAAATTCTGGGTTTAATTCAGCAAATGTGTAGAAATCGTGCTCTAAAACGTGAAGCACATTTGTCCACATAGAATCAGATGATGTAAATGTGTTTGAGATTTTGGGTTGTTTTGATTCATACAGACGTCTAGTCCCAGACCACGTTTCCCTTTCAGTGCAGAATCTCCATTCTGATTGGTGCAGTCCTGGACCAGGCTTAAGCTCGGGCTGGGTAGCCACCCCAAAGTGTTTCCTTTGGTGTTTTTTTTTTTACCTACTCAAGCGGTCTTTTCATCATTAGTGTATGTTGGACTGTTTCTGAAGCCCTCTCTTGTTTTTCTGGCACAGCATCAAAGACTGCAAGTGGCAGGAGAAGAACATTGTGGTGATGGATGATGTTATCATCACTCCACCGTACCGAGTGGACAACTGCAGAGGCAAAGAGGGCAGTGCTGTAGGTCACGTACGCAAAATAGTAAGTTCTGGCAGTTTAGGATCTGAAAGGAGGTCAATATGAATTGTAGCTGTAGTGTATATTTTAAATTTGGAGGTTTCTCTGCAGACTTTACCTCCTTTCACCCTGATCTTCAATGATCAGGACCCCACAGGACCACCACAGAGCAGCTATGATGTGGGTGGTGGGTCGTTCTCAGCACTGCAGTCACACTGACATGGTGGTGGAGTTAGTGTGTATTGCACTGATATGAGTGGATCAGAGACAGCAGTGCTGCTGGAGTGTTTGAACACTCTCCTCTCACTGTCCACTCTATTAGACACTCCTACCACCACCACCATGTCAGTGTGACTGCAGTGCTGAGAATGACCCAACCACCACATAATAGCTGCTCTGTGGTGGTCCTGTGGGGTCCTGATCATTGAAGATCAGGGTGAAAGGAGGAGAATAAAGTAGAGAAACGGATGAACTACAGTCTGTGATTATAGAACCACAAAGTGCTCCTGTGTGGTCAGAGGATCTGCTGAGATGGTCTACCACCTGCCTCTCAAAAAATAAACCAACCATATTGTAACTGATTGTTTTCACACCTGTTCTTGCTCTGGTTCAGTGCCATTAAACCTTCTTGGTTTAGTTTTTCACACTGGAAATCCTAAGTGCACCAAAATGCATCACAACAAACCCACATTAGAATGTTCTCCCCACGTACTGGTCAGACCTGTTTGATACAGTAAGAAGGTCTTGTGCGGGGTTTCAACAGCTTAAAGTTTTCAAAGTGTATTACACCTTCTCACACCTTCTACATCCTCCTTCTGTTTTTGGTCCAGTTAATGATCATTTTCATTATGGATTAAACTGCTTTCTCCGTTATTTGATTGAGTGTTCTTTTAAATTCTGAAATTAACAGTGTGGGTTTCTTGGTACGGTCATTTTCTCCCTGTACCAAGACCAAGCAAATGTACACTGTATGGTTGCTAACAGTTTTCGTATCATGGTAGCCACACCCACGCTTATGTTCCATGCAGCTGAACATGGATCAGTGGCAGAGATGGTATTGGTTCATAGCTGATATTTACAGTACACCAGTTGGTTGGTTCAATGTCAGATCACGATTTGACCACAAACAAAACTTGTTTGGGACTATCCTGAGACCCCTCCCCACCTCCTCTCAAGGGTCTCGGCGTGGTTGTTTTGGTTCGCAGGTGTGAAATGTCCCGTGAATTAGGACGTTATAGGGTGATGCTGATTTTTCTCAAGGTGAAAAGGCTGCTGTTAACTGTGTCTCCCAACTCCTCAGGTCGAGAAACACTTCCGTGACCTCGAGAGCCAGAAGTCGGTGCAGCGGTCACAAGCACAACAAACACAGAAGGACTCGGCCTTGTCGGCGTAAGCGCGACCCCCACGCAGCGCGCTCTGCCGGCACTGCAAGTTTTCGGATTTCCTTTTATTTCAGAGTTTTATTTCCGGTTCACTTCCTCCACAAGGCTGAGCTAGCTGCGGCCAGCGTTGCCAGCAGGGGGCGCCCTAGACGAGTGGAGAAAAATACAATGCAGTCTGTTAGAGAGAGGGCAGGATAGGTGACCCTTAAATTATTCTTTTTTTTTTTTCCTAACAAAAGATTTGATTTACAGAATATTTTGACCACCCTTTCATTCAGCTGTCTCATTCAATACACCTGAACCCCCACCCACCCCACCCGCAACACCACCCACCCACATTCTCCCCGTCTCAGTGCTCAAACCACACATTCCATTTATTCCAAGAAAAAGAACGGCGCAGTAGCCTGAAGTTTTCTTTCCCCCCCATCAGGACAAAACAATGTGACTTGAAAGGAACTGGAGAAAAGGAGCTTTTCTTGAAGTTCTAAAAGGTTCTAACTGGAGTACTGTAAATCAGTCTGCGAGGAAAGAGTGGTTTATTTTTCTAACAGTCGACTGAAATGAGGCGCGTTTGTGTGCGTGAGAGAGACAGTTTAAGAGCGAGCGGTGAAGATGCACACGGCAGGAAGTGACCCTTCAAAGAGGTCGTTTTCCGTGGCCTAACATCAGGTGCTGGACACAGGGATGTCCTCCAAAAATGTCTATCAGGTTTCTCAGAAGCATCGTTAACACCCACCTCATTTTCTACCCAGTTGTTTTCTCCTTCGTGGCTCCATCCAGCTGTCCTTATCGCTTTGAAACCCGCTGCCATTCTTCAGTCGTAGACGAAGGAGCGAAGCTCTCGATTATTTTCCTGTAAGTACGGCTTCTGTTTACACACCTGGATCTCGTCATGTCCTCTACACGACGGGCTGTTTTTATCATTTGAAGAGGAGCTTAGAACCGCTTCAAAGGGTTCTTGAAGCCTCAGAAGATCTAGAGTGTAAAGAACCTTTTAAAGGTTTAAGGAACCTTCACTTAAGGTTCTTGACCGGTTAGCCAAGGTTCTTCACGTTCGTACTCCTCTCTCATACGAACATGGTTCTTTATGGAACCAGCAGTTTCTTCTGTGGCATTTCTTCGACAGCTCTTTGAGGCCCAGTTATTTTTACGCGTGCGTAACTTTTAAACCTTGTTAAGTTCGAACTTCGTGAATACCTCTTCCAACATAATGGGACCTCTTTTTGTTACGACACCTCATTCTGTGACCGTTTTTTTTTTTTTTTTTTTTTTTTTTTAAATATATAGTTGTTTTTAATGCTTCCCTCCGTGCATTCCGCCATACTTCAGTGACCGCAGCTTTTTTATTTTCACTTTCGGATCAGTTCATATGTTGCGTTCTCAGTTCTCGCGATCAGACCGATCCCTTTTTTTTATTTTTTATTTTTTATTTTTATTTTTTTGTTTTTTTTGTTTTTTTTTCAAAAGAAAAAAGAAATTGTGTTCAAGAGATACCTTGCCATGTTAGAGACTGAGATGGGGGGGAAAGGTGCAGGGCAGGCAGTCTTAACCCAGGCTCCTCCCTCTCCCAGCCTCGTGGAAACTCGTAGCCTGATGGAGGCTCTGCCAGTGGCACCAAGCTGCGACGGCCGTTTGCGTTACATAGCAGTTCACATTGCTCTGTCAACGAAGTTGCCGTTGCTTAGGACTCTTTTTCCCAATATTTTATTTTTTATTTTTAAATAGTTAACATGGAAATAAATAAATAATGGGAAAAACATTATTGTGTGGAGTTGTCTTGTTAAAATCACCTTCAGAGGACAAGTGTGAGGTTGGGTCTACTGTCGCAATTCATTTTTATCGTCTTTTTCTGAACTTCATCGGCTCTTTTTCTTCTACAGTCTGTGTGAGCAGCGACGCAGAGCAGATGGTGCTCTGTCCAGTACTTTCTTAATGAGCTGGGGGTGGTGATCATCCAACATCTTGACCCCACTAATGCACTTGTCACTGAAAGCAATCAAGTTGTCACAGCAGTCCTCTGCAATCTCGTAGAAAGTCATTGGTGGAGTTACTTCAGAAAAAGCAGGAGAAACTTTAATACCCTTCATTTCAGAGGAAACCATGAATAAGCAGTTGTCCCAATACTTCTGTCCAAATAGTGTAGCCCTGGGTTCTGTTTAAATGCCCTGAATCCTTTAAGCTCTGTTCTGGAGAACTTTGGCTTTTTCCATTTAAAACTCATGATGGAAAAGTTGGATGAGAGTGTTTAGAGGAGATGGTTGGTGCTCTTATTTCCCATCGCGCTGCTGTCATTATTGCTGTCGACTCAATAAATGATTGATGGACTAATACTAGAGATTATATTTCCATTGTTCTCGTAGCAACAGGAATCTGGGTGGACACATCTGACTGCATTATTTAAAGGCACATGGCCTCCGGTTTCAACCCCCCTACTCTTACTGACAGCTCCGCTGGTTGGATGTCTCCACTTCACAATGAAGACTCGGCCACTGGGTTTCACAATCCGATGGAACGAAGAGTTTTCGCTGGATCACGTTTAACCTGTTTCACTTCCACTGACCGAAGAAGCGTAGTTGGAGTATCGGGTGCACTATTACAGGTGTCAAAGGTGTTTAGATCTTTTAAAGGTTCTTCACAGATCTGTTACATAGATTTATGGAGCCAAAAGTGGTTATTCTGTGGCTCCACTCACAGAAGCATGGTTATTATCGTACTGTACGTCAGCATTCAAAGGCTTGGACACACCTGACGGTGTTGGAGACGACACGGTGCTACTTTTTATATATTGATCTTAAATTCTCGAGTCTCCAGAATTCTCCTTGATCCAATTCTGGGAAATGTGGGCCTGATTATCCTGCTGGAACATCTCATCATTGTGTGGGCCATGAAAGGCTGCAAATGGTCACCAAGCAGTGAACTGTAGGGACAGCAATGACATGTTTAGGTGGCCAATGCCCCCCGAAACCCATGCCAAGAGAATAAACCCCACAGTAGTATGGAACCACCACCAGCCTGCACATTGCCTTGTTACCATCAGCCATCATCAGTTTCATTGACTGCATTTTGGCAATCACATGTGACCACGTCACCCAGGACAGATGTTTGAACAGGGCTTTTATTGAAATTTCAGTAGAAAAATGAGCACCAACAAAAATCCTGATGATTAAAGATTAATGTTCAACATACATAATTGTACCTCCACACAATGTACAATTTGACCTCCTAGATTCAGTGTTGTATATCCACCACCTTCCTCAGGTCCTTTGCCTTCACACAAGCAGATCGGTTTTCTTGTGTGAGAACGTTCTTCAATGTGAGAAGGTTCTCTCCACTTATTGGTTAATGGTTAACTGTTAAATCGTTAATGAGCAGATGCTCTGAATCAGAGAGGCACCGGGACAGTCTCAGAAACACTGGTCTACAACGGTCTGGGAGGGGTGCAAGAAGGGACTGTGTTCTGGAACATGGAGCAACAGCAGAGATGGTGTGAGTGAGACAGTCTGGGCAACATACCATCTTAAACTACACCTGCAGAGCCATTCTGTTAAAACCTGAGGATTACACCTAAACGTCTGGTCAGATGGAGGTCAAATCACATTACCACAAACAAACTGGCCCAGAGTTCATTTGGGCCTTGACAGAGACCTCCTCCTCTAAAGGGTCTCGGTGCAGTTGTCCCCTGAACTGCTATTTCTGACACACAGACACACACACATATAGCAGAAGGCTGGAAGTGAATTACAGTCTGGAAATCATTAACAGTTCTTGATCATTCTCAACTGGTCATAAGTTAATTAAAGCTGTGGCTGCTGCAGAGGTTGAATTCATTTCGTTTGATTGAACTATACAATAATGACTCTCATCGTATGTATGTATTTATTTCCATTATCGCTCACGTTCTTACACTGGTCTGATAAATAAACCCATGAGAGTGTTTCATTGTGACATCTGGAGATTTGTATTAGAACAGATGTTAAAAATGGAAACTCATTTGGCTGAGATGAATGTGCTGGACTGAATGACAGAGAGAGAGAGAGAGAGAGAGGCAGGTGGGGGAGAGGAAGAGGAGGAGAAGGAGGAGGAGGAGGGATAGAGAGTTGGATGAAGCAGTATGTGTCACTGGTTCAGACAGAAGTGAATGCAGATGAAGAGGAGAACAGCAGCACCAAAAGTCTCAGCATTTACCATCCAAGAGAAAACCCCTCAAAAGCAAGGAGATGGTCTGAGTCTGAAGAGGACGTCCAGTGGGAACAGCGAGCGCTGCTGCTCAGGTAAATCTATATATTTATATTTGATAAACACGTAGTTTAACAGAGATACGTAACAGATCATGGCTATAACCAGTCGTGCATCTGAAGCCAGAAGCAGGTTATTACACTTTAATGTTCATACGTTTGAAAATACATCAGTGTTATTACTAATATGACAGAATAACAAGAGTAATTAAAAATTAAAACTAATAATGATGTCATAATTATGACACAAGACAGTAAGTCATCATTTATTATAATGAGATTAAATTGTTTATATTAATGAGCTTTAAAAAAAACCATAACAGTTCAAATAAAGTCATAATTGTTATAGTAATGAGATAGTAAGTTATAGTTATTAGAATACCGAGACAGTTATAACAGTTAAAATAATGATATGGAATAAGTCAATGAGATTCATTGTTTGAATAATTTTATTGGTTATAATAGTTAAAATAATGTTAAAAATATTAGAATAAGAATGAGATTGTAAGTCATGGTTAAAATAATGATATGGAATAAGTCATAATTACGAGATAGTAAATCATAGTTATTAGAATAATGAGATTAGAGTTAATAATTAAAGTTATAATAATGGGATTAGAGTTAATAATTAAAGTTATAATGAGATTAGAGTTAATAATTAAAGTTATAATAATGAGATTAGAGTTAATAATTAAAGTTATAATGAGATTGGAATGACTCTCCCAGTTGTTACTATAATGAGACAAACACACCTTGTGAACCTGACAACTAACAGGTGAGTTGGATCAGGTTTGCTTGAGCAGAAATCCATTCCTCCAGACCTGGAGTTCTCCACCTTTGCACTGGCGCCTCCTGCTCTCCTGTCTCCCCCTCCTGCGCTCTCCAGGTGTTTCGTACATCAAGCACATCACACTGCACCGTCTGCATTAGCAATAAATAACTGTTGTCTTGTGTCTTTGTGCTGAACAGAAACTGTCCTTTGCTTTGTGTGGTCAGCATGCTGGTGGTGGTCACCCTGCTCTTGCTGGTTGTGTCTCCTGGACTGGGGTCCAGACTGTGTGCTCAACTCTGTCAGTGTTTTGAGCACTCAGACTTGGTGGACTGTCGCTCGAGGGGACTGCTGACCGTACCACACGGCCTTCCTCATGGCACATGGCTCCTGGACCTGGGAGGAAACACGCTGGCAGAGATCCGACCTCGTGCCTTCACTGGACTGTGGTCACTGCGTGTTCTTGTGCTGGCAGAGAGCAGCATCCAGGAGCTTAAGAAACAGGTGAATGAGCTTTGCGGTGGATGTCTTGGTTACTAAAACAGACTCAACTCCATAATAATTTAACTCCATAATTTTATATTAAAATAACTTTTATACGTTTATTGAACAAAATCAATTTGAACATGTTTTGACCTACAAGAGCTGCCACAGCCAACTGTAAGTGCTGTTATTGTGAAGCAAAACATGATGAAATATGAAAATAAATTTTGTGTGCCTGAATTCTTTTGGTGGTGTTATATAAACATGGTCAAAGTCTCAAATGTACCATTTTGTTGTCCATATGTTGTCCAGTACATGTGGTGAAAACCTACCGCAGATAGTCACATAGCTCCAGGGCCCTGGGGTTGTGGATTTGATTCCCTCTTGGGAATGGGAGAGGTTTCTAATCTACTTGTCAAAATATTACGACTCTTTTTGATGCATTAAAGTATATTTTGGCGTTCTTCATATTTTCCTGTTGCCCTCTTTCTGAAATTACACTTTGTCCCTGTCCCAGGCCTTCTACTCACTCTCCTATCTGGAGAAGCTCGACATGAGCCGTAACAACCTAAGCCGTCTCCCTTCGGACTTTTCAGACAGTCTTTCCTCCCTGAAGGAGCTGCGACTAGAACGCAATGAACTGGAGCTGCTGGAGCCACCATGTCTAGAACATCTGGAAAGTTTAGAGAAGCTAGACTTAAGTCACAACCACATCAGCACCTTGCGGTCTGGAGCCTTCCGTGGTCTGTCCCGTCTGCGTCACCTCTACCTGCAGGGCAATCAACTATCTGCTGTGCTGGATGGCGCCTTTTCTGCACTCCCTGGTCTGGAGGTGCTGCTGCTGGGTGGCAACAACATAACACACATAGAGACAAATGCCCTGGCAGCCCTCCGCAGCCTGGCCCTGCTGGGCTTCGAGGGCAATCGTCTGGAGCAGCTGAAGTTCCGGACCTTCCTGAACCTTCACACTGCTGGCACGCACCTGCAACTGGCCGGCAACCCCTGGCACTGCGACTGTGAGCTGCACCGCGTCTTCAGCAAGCTGCTGAGCGTCCGCCATCTGCATGTGGATGACTACCGCAACGTGACATGCAGCCAGCCCTGGCAGCTGGCCGGAGCCTCATTGGCATGGGTGGACGGCCAGCTGTGCGTGGCCGAGACTGTCACTGTGCTGGTCATCACTGGTACAGTGCTAGTCACTGTGTTTGGAGCTCTCATAATGGCTGAACGCAACCGCAAGAAGAAGAAGCAGAGCAAATACTGGGGACAGGGGGAAATGGACACATAGGACAATGTCTCGGCCTGTTATGTTTCCAATCTCCTGGAAGTATTTACAGCGAAAACTGATCTTAGATCTGAAATGCAATCTCAGATTCTCAACATGCATATCATGCAACCACGTATCAACTCTCTGTACCAACTCATCACAACCACCAAATGCATGGAACACCCTTTTGATGTGGACGTGATTTGTGGACCCCCTGCCACTTTGAGCACTAAGACACCGAACAAATTTAAGATATTCTGAACTTTCTTGCTGTCTTACACTGAAATGGCAACAACCCAAAGTATGATCAAAGAAATCATAATCAATAAACTCTGATTTCCTTTTACTGCTTGACTTCCTCCTTCAGGTACTTGTTGGTTTTCTTTTACTGTTTAAAAATGATTAAGAGTGTATTCCTTTATCCTCACAGCAGGTCCACTCCACTAAGCTGCTTATCACATCCCTTCTACTCCACCTTTGGCACCGTTAACCTCGCAAACAGACTCCACGCAGTGGTGTCCCAGTATGTTCGGGAAGAGCTTTTTATCCTCATCACAAACAGCTTTAGGTTCCAATGTCCTGGCTGCTGCTGCTGGTCCAGGATTTCTCCTTCCTTCTTATAGACCTTTCCTCATTCTGATCCGAAAGACCGTGTGAGTAAGTGTGAGCTGTAACTGTAACTGTAAGAGTTACTTGGTGTGAAAAAGGTAATGAACCAATGCAAGCTATAAAAAGTCCTCTCTAGTGGTCTGCAGACCCATCCTCAGGGGGTCCACGGTGATGTAGGTCCACGGTGATGTAGGTCCATGGTGATGTAGCTCCATGGTGATGTAGGTCCATGGTGATGTAAGGTACAGTAATGGCACTTTAAATCATAAGAAATGAGTACAGATAAAAACGAGATCAGTCGTGCACAAACATAACCATTATAAGCATTAATAGAAATGCAGAAATAATAACGATGCAGTGTGGGGTGAACCAGAGATCAAGAATTTTTTACATGAAGAAAGAATAACTCTGCAAAAAAAGTGCAAAACAATAGAACTGGAAAATGAAGACTACTCGCAGAATGACAACAGTAGCTGAGAAAAACTGGAAAATTAACAATATTTGAGGCTAAAACAAAAACATTTTCACATTTCAAAACTAAAAAATAGCAAATACAGCAAAACAAAATTACTGAGAAAAGTAGCAGTATTTGAAGCAAGCAAAACAATATAAATATATAACAAAAACAATAGAAATATATGATAGAAAATAAGAAAATATGACAAAACAATAGAAATATATAACAAAAACAATAGAAATATATAATAAAAATAAGAAAATATGACAAAACAATATAAATATATAATAAAAACCAACATATAAAAACAATATAAATATATAAAAAAACAATATAACTATATAATAAAACAATAAAAATATATAACAATATAAAAAAACAATAAAACAAATAATTACACTACTGAGCAAAAATCAAAAGTATCTAGAAAAGATAGTAAAATGTATAAACGGTGCTAGAAAGAAACAAAGAAATCTGAAAATATGTGTCAAAACAAGATGGAAGACTATAAAAGAGCTACAAGAAGGAAGCAAAACTAATAATAATAATAATAATAATAATAATAAAACTAATAATAATAATAATAATAACAATAATAATTCTCTAAACTACTAAAACATGTATTTTCTGACATTCTTTTTCAGAATCCTTTGAGATTTCAGTTATTTGTTCAGCGTGTTGTTGGATCAGAGAGCACAGGAAGGTCAAAGACTTATGAGGTCATAACATGTCCACAGCACCATATGGACCCTCAGCGCATTTTCATCAGATCACTGTGATTAAAACACGCCGAGGGGGAACCCGTCCCTCGGGAGGAATAATAGTAACCCAGCTTAAATCCTCAGCCTGAAATCACAGTCCTGGTTTCCCACCCAGGCTTGGTTCTCATTAAGAACCAGAGCAGTGATACTGAATGACCACAGGGTGGGTCACTGTGATGAAGAAAGGACAGGGGACCAATTTACACTGATTCTTGGTCAGTATCACCAACCCTGTGGGACTGGTATGGACTAAAACCTGAGCAGGGCTACCAAACATTTTGCACACTCCACATTTGATTGGGCCACTGTTTTATAAACTCCAGTAAAAGCCATTTTCCCTGTTTTTAGTGGTCAGTTTTGCACTGAAGCTCACTGTGGTTGATGAGTAACTGGGTCCAAAAGGGAACATTTTGATTGTACCTTGGTGACACTATTCTCTCAAATCCCTGTTGTTTAATCAAGCCCCAAGAAAAGTTCCGACATGAACACAAAACAATAACATTCTTAAACACTTTATGTAAGACACAATGTGACAGACTGACCTGGACTCTGGATTAAACGGTAAATTACAAAGGCTGTATTTCACTGCTTTTTTATAGTTTGAGACGTCACTTCTCAAGATAATACGCTGTTACATCACTGAAGCAGGCTTGCATCCCCTGTTTGGTGTGTGGATATCTGTAGGAAACATATCCCATAATGAACAGAAATATCTTATAAAATACATTTGAGATTGTTTGACATTAAAATGAACCAATATTAAGTTAACATTAAATTAAGGGGACATCCACAAACACAACAAATAAGTAAAAAGTGCCATCTACTGGTGTAGCTCAGGAAATGTCCTTCTGAGAGAAACTCAAGGCCTGCACTTCATAATAATTCATTTAAGCACAATATTATACTTTTAATTTGTATTTATTATTAGATTCCCAAGATTAGAATTTACTGGATTTGAGCTGGTTTCAAATGGTCTAAGCTGGTCTTTGATGGTAAAGATGGTTGACAAGCTGGTCATCCAAGTGATACTGTGCACATAAGAAAGTCGGTTAACCAGCTCTTGACCAGTGACCATAATCATGCTGGTCAACCAAAAGTCAGTAATGTTACAGTTAATAATATTCTACATCCTTATAATTCATCTTTCCACAATATTATTTTTTAGTAATTATTATTATTATTATTATTATTATTATTATTATTATTATTATTATTATTATTATTATTATTATATAATTGCTATTATTTTTCTACATTATTATATTGTTGTTATTACTATTATTATAAGTTATTATTATTTTGAATTATTATATGTATTATTTTTTTAATTTTAATATTATTCTTTATATTATTATTAGTAGTAGTATATGTATTATTAATTATTATTAACTGTATTGTTATAGTTATTATTAGTTCTATATAATAGTTTTAATAGCAGAACTATGATTCGATGATTCGCTGATTCAGTTGGAACCGATTCCCGGACGGATCATCTGATTCCTGAGTCCCGTTACCATAGCAACACACAGCGGCGGCGGAGTGGCGAGAAAACCTTTCCTTAAACTGCTGTGTTCTGCTGTCTGAGGTTCTTTATTGTGTTCTTCTGTCTATGGTTCTCCACTGTGTTCTTCTGTCTGAGGTTCTCCAGCGTGTTCTTCTGGCTGAGGTTGTTTAGCGTGTTCATCCTTCTGTGGTTCTATACCCGTGTTCTGTCTGAGGTTCTCCAGCGTGATCTTCTGTCTGTGGTTCTCCTGTGTGTTCTCCTGTCTGAGGTTCTTCAGTGTGTTCTCCTGTCTGTGGTTCTCCAGTGTGTTCTTCTGTCTGTGGTTCTCCAGTGTGTTCTTCTGTCTGTTGTTGTGGAGGTCAGCAAATACTGACCTGTTTACTTCATTTGTGGTTTCACTGGCCTGGAACTGATCTGGAACTGGTCTGGAACTGGTTTGGAACTGATTTCTCTCTCTCTCTCTCTCTCTCTCTCTCTCTCTCTCTCTCTCTCTCTCTCTCTCTCTCAGAAATCCCTGACCACTCCAGCCAGCATGGCTCAAAGCAGTGAGCCTTTCAGGTACAGGTATACAAACACTACATGCACAAAGTTTGTGGACACTATGGAGCAGCAGACCTGTGATCTCTGGAATGATGGTGCTCCATGAATACATTCAGGATGAGTTTGGAAGTTGGGTGTGAGGTGGGATGGTGATCATCTAACATCCTGACCTGATAAAAGCTCACAGCAATACCTCTAAAATTAAAATCCCAAGATCTGGACAGTAGAGACGGTTACTCCAACAAGAAATGAGTTTTAATACGCTTGATTTGAGAAGAAACGATGAAGGAGCAGGTGTCCCGGTTCCTTTGTCCATGAATCTGCATGCAGCCTTGAACTGGCTGTCAAACTGTACCTGTCTGATGAGACCTGCTTTTCTGCAGGTTTGGTAAGAAGACCGGTCACAAGCGTGATGGTGGGTCTTCCACAAATCCATACAGCAATGGATCTTTGGCCAAATCAAAGGTATTCACTTCTTATTCCTTTATTCTGGTCCAGATTTGACCCAGTTACAGTCCCGTCTTTTAATAAATTCACCTGCGCACTTAATCTCCACAGTCCTTTTCCATATGTTCCTACATAAATCCAAAGTCCTCTCCGTGGTTGCATTCCTACACTGGTACTTGGCAAATAAGGGTTCTGATTGTGATGCAGAGGCTGCTGGAGCAGGAGCAGGGCGTCGATGAATGGAAGTGCTCCGTGGAGTGGCTGGAGGAGCGCAGTTTGGACAGCTATGGCCTCACTCTCTCACACCTCATCTCTCTCTGCTCTACTGCTGCCATGTAAGTCCTCCTTACAAACAAACGGCAGAGCCTACAAGCTGGATGTCTGAGCAGGTTCCTGTGTCTCTAATAATTCCAGTTCTCCAAGAGAAGACGAGGAGTTCACACAGCTAGAGATTGACTCAGAGACCCTGGCTGAGTTTGAGATGCAGCTATACCAGTAAGTGGAATGTCACAGATCTAGAACCAGATTCTAAAGGTGGTGCCCAGTCTTATCTATTGTAGGCTGGGCTGGCTGCAGGTTCCAGTGATAGCCTGTAGATACGACTGTTATGTGGGTGGTGGGTCATTCTCAGCACTGCTTTGCAGTTGCTGTGTGAGTAGAGAAGGAGACATCTACCAGGCTGGTAGGAATTCATCCAGCTATATTGGGATCCATTCCTCCAAGACCAGATTTGATGGCTATGAGATGAAAACCGTGCATGATATGTGTCTGTAATTGGTTTCTCTGGTTCTCTGAGTAGAGCGACTGACGTGTACCACAGCAGAATACAGTGGCTCAGTCAAGGCAGCAGGAAGGTAAATACTCTCTCTAGAGATTCTCAGTGAAGGTTCTGCTCAGATGTTTGTCCTGGCTTTGTTTACTACTATCCTTTTTGTGCCTTGTTGGTTCTGTCTGTTAGATGTTTGGGATGGTGAAAGGAGCCAGACTTGGTGTTCTTGTCGACACATCTGATGTAAACTGCTCTGAAGAGAGGCTGGAGGACCTACAGCAGAATCTTCTGGTGAGAAGATTCTCTGAGATTGAATTATTCAAAGTATGTATATTCTATTGCAGTGTTTCTCAACCCTGGTCCTGGAGGCACCCATGCCGTGCACGTTTTAGTGGATTCCCTGCTTTAATGCACCTGCTGCAGCTCTGAAAGGACTTGTTGATGAGATGATTAGTTGAATCAGGTGTTGGGAGCAGGTGAAGCACAGGGCTGGGGCCAGGGGTTGATAAACACTCTTCTACTGTATGAATGACGGCTGGAACTTTTCTGGTTTCTTTTCAAGCTTCTCATAGACGAGCAGTTTAGTAGGAAGAACGTTCTGTACTTAATGTCCTTTGGCAGAGAGCTCAGCTGCCTGTGGTCCACACCCAGGGATGTCACTCCACTGGGGTGAGTCTGATTTCAATTAAACATTCCCCTACAGCATGTAAGACGTTTTGACAATCAGTAAACTCTTCCAGAATACGGAATACACGAGATCATGGGCCTTGCATGACCTTCTGTGTGCTGTCCTAGGCTACTGGAGGCTCAGCAGTGGGTTCTGCAGCTGAGGCAGAGTGGAGGTTGTAACCTTCTTCAAGCTTTAAAAAGTGCCTGTAGCCTCACACAGCTTGACTCCCTACTCATCGTTCTTGGATCCTGGTGAGGGACTATGATCTAGTAATGTCTGTGGCATTCCCATACATCTTCAGGTTTCTGAGTACATGCACCAAGCGTACTGGCTGAACTGGATATGTTGTGTCTTACCAGTCCTGACCAGGTTTCAGAAAATATACTTACCTACATGGGCCAAGAAGTGCAGGACAAGGGGCCTTCAGTCCATGTGGTGGCCTATAACACCTGCAGTCCAGCTGTGATTGTGAGTATATACTGAAAGTGAAAATCCAAATATATAGACCTAAACATAGGTGGTTGATGTGGTGCACCACTACCATCCAGTGAGCTACCACACTCTCAGGGATCATCTTGTCTGTGAGAACTGCTATGATGTCTGGTTTGGAGACTGTGGCTCTGTCTAAAAGACAGGAGGCTGAGCTGGAGGTGGCGGAGATTGAAGGTGCTGAGATTTTCGTTGGGAGGGACGAGGATGGACAAGATTAGAAGCGAGAAGATCAGAGGGACAGTGAAGGTGGAGCAGTTTGTAGATAAAGCCAGAGAGGCCAGCTTGAGATGGTTTGGACATGTGTTGAGGAGGAATAGTGGATATATTGGACAAAGAATGTTGGAGATGGAGCTGCCAGGCAGAAGGAGAAGAGGAAGACCTCAGAGAAGGTTTATGGATGTAGTGAAGGTGGACATGGAGATGGTTGGAGTGACAGTAGAGGAGGCAGGGGATAGGACAAGATGGAGGCAGATGATCCACTGTGGTGACCCCTAAAGGGAGCAGCTGAACTTCTGCTGCTGGACTTGGTCTATCAATGTACAGGATTTCTGTATTTTGCACTTGTAGTGGGCTAGTACCTACATGACTGCTTTTGTATTTCACAGGAGAACGTCCAGAACATTGCTAAAGTTACGCAGGGGCGATATCACCTGTTTTCTGCTGCACTGGTAACATGAACAGATCTAATCACTTAACCCTTATCTTGTAGTTTGATTTGAGACAGACTGTTAAGCATTAGTGTGTCGTCCTGTGTTTGTGCTTCTTCTAGGGTGTGGTGGACAGCAGCAGTGACCTAGAGCCCCTGTGGGCTGAGATCAAGTCTGCCAGAGACATTCTTCACCAAATTCAGAGCATGAGACGTGAACCACTGGAAAATAGGTCTGACTCTGTGGTGTCTGAGGTAATGCTGAGCTGTGATGAAATCCCCACACAGCTTCACTCTACAGCTTCTCTCACTTCTAGTGATGGTTCTGAAGGTCTCAGTGTCCTTTAGTGGCAGCTCGAAGTACGAATTCCATTCGCTGACTGTAGGGGGAGCCCACATCTAAGCATATGTAGCAACATCTAAAAATATTCTACTTCAAACTGTGCACAGATCTAAACTCTCTCCATTTCTTTCGGCAGATTTCCACAGATTTGGATGGTCTGTCTCTGTCTGATCTGAACTCAGATGCTTATGGTGGTGCTCTGTGCATCCAACCCCCAGCTCCTCTGCCCACCACCTCCGCTGAGTGGCTGAAAACCCATGGCCTGAAAGGTCTGTCCTAAAGGATATCTTGACACCGGCTGAGGAGGTCCTAGAGAAATCTGGAATGAGCTTTGTTCTCTTCAAAGTTCTCCACTACTTTCTTCACCATGAGAAATAAATTCTATTCACTATATTTATATTTACCTGCATCTGTTCTACTAAACTCTTTCATTGCTGAGAGAAATTGTTTTAAATACTGTGATCAGGAGCTTTAAACCTCTGACCAGTACTGCAGATGAAGCAGATCTAGGATTGTGAATAGGTACTGGACTGTACTGTCCATTTCTTATGTTTGAACAATGTACTGACCCGTAGCTGTCCATACTTTCTTTTCCATAGCCAAGAAGCTGGGCCTGTACCAGGTGCTGGCTCCTAATGTTTACTCCCCAAAGGAGGGCTTTGTTCCAATCTTGAAGAAAACTGTTCACTCAACAGTGTATGAGGTTAGTTTACATTATAGCACTACTTTCGTTGTTTACACTGACGTTACAGGTGTTATCAAGGATTTCAGACTAACTGAATTGAGGCATCTGAGGTCTGAAATATGACTTTCATGCCCCTCCAGATTCAATTCAGAAGGTTGAATTCAGGGAATTCAGGGTTCTGTGAACTTTCCATAGCATTGTGGATGGAGACCAGTGGCATGGATGAGCCTGAGAACTAAGTCCCATCCACAGAAGGAATGTTGTGGCTGTGGCCGTTTAATATTGTTCATGGATGGAAATGCAGTTCAATAAATGCTTATCTACACAGAAAGCCATGGTCCAGTTCCAGTGGCATGATGGAACCGTGAAGAACGTGCATGTTGACCTGTCTTTCCTGCGGAATTACCAGGTACACCAGGGACCAAGCTGTTCAGCATGATCCAGTTTGAATTTGTATGATTGTAATGTGTCTGATTTCCTTTCTTCTCTCCATCTATCAGGAGCATCTGCTGGAGGCTGAGCTTGTGTTGGAGGAGAGAGCAGTATGGCTGAGCTGTAGTGGCAGCAGGCAGGTTTGGGGAGCTGTGTGTGAGCAGAGGTAAGAGTGCTCTTCTTTTACACCCCTGCCCGCATCCACAGAACATTTGCCAAAGACTTGAACAACCCGAGGTATCTATGCCATGTACACTGAAACTAAGCGGCTCCTCGACTACCTCAGTACAGAGAAATCCGGCTAAACACTCATTTTCCAGAGGATATGATGGAATATTTACTCACACCTTGATTCACATGGGATAAATATAACCTGAGGTTAATTTTATGACTTGTTTAATTCGAAGTAAAAGTTGGGAAAATTGCTGATATGGCACATTCAGACGGGACTAACATCCCGGAGAACCTCTGGTGAAATATTTAAACTGTCCAAATAGGGCTGAACACAGCTATAGCTGTAGTGTAATATTCTTGCACTGCATGTTTAAACATGTTCTAAAGAAAATGACCAGAATGTAAGAATGTTACATAACAGTCTTGATGCCTAAAAAGTAAAGTGTGCAGGTTAGTGGTAGGAGAGCCGGGATGGGCAGTAAAGCACAAAAATGCTGCACAGATCTCCACATCGAGGCATGAACAGCAAACTGAAAGGCTTTTTGTTGAAGAGCAGAAAGCTGATTGGCTCTTTTTGTTAAAGGACAGGACTTAATCTGTATCCAGAAAGCTGATTGGCTCTTTTTGTTAAAGGACAGGACTAAAAGCTGATTTTAGCTAGGCTAAAACTAACCTGTCTACTATCTCTTCAGCCTGCCATTCACTTTCGCTCTGTTCCTCTCTCTAGGGTCCAGATTCTCCTGGATATGTGTGAGATGAACAACCACTACAAGCTTCACGTCCGGCATGCAGTCCGTCTACTACTGCAGGAACAGCTGACCAACACACACAGCTTCAATGTGATTGTGTAGGGCTCGGAATAGCTCGTTTTTCTGTTCTAGACTAAAGAGACAAATGTTTGTGGACGCCTGCACATCCAAGATTCCTGGATTGAAAATGAATTTATCTAATGCTTTCCTGCATTGTCACGTATTGATATGAGGATTTGATTGCAGTCAGCCACAAAATGGTTGTCAGCATCGGGTGCACAGTAATGCCGCTGAAGTCCTATAAACAAGGGGTTTCCACAAATATTTGGACATTCATATTGTGCTGGTGTACAGCATAAGAACAGTTATTGTTTCTGTTTTGCTGTTGTACAGTTTTGGATCAGACGTGAAACCATGGAGGGAGGAAATGGTTCCTCCTACCCACCAAAACCTTCAGGAAGTCTGGCAGTAAGTGCTACTGAATCTGTATTTCACACTGCATTTTGCTGACTGTAATTAACCCTTGAAGAGGTTCAGATACATTCTTTAGATGATGAGCTCTGTTTGTATGTAGGTGGATTCAGGCACTTGAGTGTGAAGGGGGCCGAAACACGTTGGCTGCCATTCAGCATGCTGTAGAGGCAGAATCCAACAGTGATTCCTCTCTGACTCATGGAGTGTATCTCTTCACCACTGGCACGCCAGACCAGGACCCTGTACGTCTCACACTCACACTCAGCTTATTCAACAGCTTCATTGCTCTTTCTGGGTGCAACTATTTCTGATGGCTGTATATGTTAGTCTTTATAGCACATTACAATGTTCAACCTCACCTCCATCTGCCACATCTGCTGGATACTGTTGTCCAGTGAACGATCGTTTTGCCGTCGATTATCAAATAGGAACAGAGAAGCTAGTTTATAATAGAAGCCATTGGACAGATACTGAATTCTGTGAACACGTGTTTTCTGGATTGTGTCTCCAGGCCGCAGTCTCTGCCTATGTGTCCGAAATAAGTAGCGGTCCAGGTCTTAGGATCCATGTGAGCCTTTTTGCTGGAGAGGACATGCCGGTCCAGTGCCCTTCACCCCAATATGTGTCCTGGGCTGAGACGGCTCAGGTGCTTCGTGGTCTAGCACATGCAAGCAATGGCCGATTCCACTGGATAACTGACACAGGTAGGGCTAGGAGGCTAGTGTGTGAATTCACTAGTGTGTGTGTGTGTATCACTGTGTGTGGATGGGTTAAATGCAGATGACAAAGTCCCCTGTGTGCAGCACAGTGGATCTATGAGCACCTTTAACAACTTCAGATACCATCTGATGATCAACGTCATTACCATCAGCATTATATTGCAATTAGTGGCCTCCTGAGTCCTGCCTGCTTCGGTGGAACTCACTCCTTTAATGACTGGGGGGATGCAGAATGCACCTCACAGTGAAGCTGACAAACCAGATACTCATTCAAACAAACAAGCCGTGTGTATGTGTGTGTGTGTGTGTGTGTGTGTGTGTGCGTGTGTGTATGTGTGAAATGGAAAATATGAGCCTCAGTACTGTCCTCTTAACCCCTAGGTATCATGGAGAGTGACGACGTCACAACCCTAATTGGAGAAATGGAGACGGCAGCTAATTACTGGCAGAAGGTGAGACAATGCTGCCATTTTAGGTCATGATCTGTACTTGAACTCCTTGTCCTGAATCAGAATCAGAACTATTAGCTATTAGTCCACCTGGAGCTGGAGAGGTATGTGGTAATGAACTGATGATTTGTCTTCCAATGAACTGTGCATGTGCTCTTCTCTCGTTGCAGTGCTGTGAGTTAGTGGATTCTCTGCTTCAGAGGAGTTCCAGCAGAATGGATTCAGAAGAGGCTCAGTTACAGGAGTTCTGTAGGCCAGTTTTGAGTTCCCAGGCTCACGTAGGAGGACAGAAACTGCCCTCGCCGAGACCCACACGGCTAAGCTTGGCCAGACTAGTGAGTTCAGCTACAGTGTTTACAAGCACTGGCCATTCAGACCCAGTATATGTCTGAATGTTTGTGGGCACCCCTTCTAATGAATGTGTAACCCAGACGGAAATGACGGGTCTAGTCAGATCCCGTGCAACATATTTACGTTTTCCAGAACTGTGGAAATAAAAAGAAACTGTTATTCTCAAGGCACACTAGGTGTACAGGCTGCCATTACAACTGACTGGCGTTCTTCTTCAGAGCGTCAGCACAAACCATATTGTTCCTGCACAGTTTCTCTCATCACCACATTGGTGTGTCTGTATCCACGGGTTCACAAACACAACCGTAATAAGATAACAACATTATAACACTGATTATGCTGTAGCACCAAATTCCTTTAGAACTCAAAGCACAGTGTACTATTAACTTGCCCCTTTTTACACACACACAACAATCACTTCACGCTTGAGGGGTTGGGCATCTATTTTTCCACCTTCATTTACAGCAAGGTGCCCCAAATGCATTCAGCTACATTTCACCTGATGCTGACACAACTTGTCTTCTCTTTTAGAGAAGTATTGCCAACAGAATAGAACTCTCTACAGCAGATAAACATGAACATATGGGCATCATGCCTAATGCCTGGTGCGGACAGCCGTGGCCTTGAGCTGCCTTGTGAGCGGGAGGTCGCTGGTTTGAGTCCCTGAACCAACATGTTTGCGACTGAAGTTCCCTTGAGGAAATTTGTCCCCTGTATTTAAATCATCACACACACACACTAGTGAATTCACACACTAGGGGGCAGTCAGCACACATGCCCAGCGCAGTCCTATCCACGGTGCCCAGAGAGCAGCTGGGGAGTTAAGTGCCTTGCTCAGTCATGCCCTGCCAGTTCAGGGATTCAAGCTGGCAACCAGTCAGAAGGCTTGTGCCCTAACCACCAGGCCCCTGCTCCCCTAATATATTGAACATATTGGATAGTATAACCTGTACTGTAATAAGTATCATATCACAGGTTCTTCGCAGTACACAGCTCTATTCTGCCCTGTGAATCACTGACTTTTAAGATGAATGCTGCTGCATGTGTATGTCTTTAATAAAATAACATGAGGAAAGAGCAGTTTTGACCTTTGTGCACACAGGAGAGGAAGGAGGGGAAGGGTCCAACCACATGGAGACCAAGTAGTGCTAAAGCAGCCATCCCTTCAGGTAAGTACTGCAGTGACGTCTCAGGGAAGCATTCCAGGAGTCTAACTGGTCTGACTCTGACTCTGAGTTAAATAAGGTGTCATATACATTAATGGGAGTTTTTACTTCTTGATGCAATCAAATGTCGTGATAATAGTAAGTTCTTTCATTCTTACATCTTCAGAAAAGGAACAGGTTGGTGAGTATCTGTCAGATGCGTTTACCTTATACCCACTTGTCTAACATGCTGTTGGTGTGCTGTGATACCTAACACCAAGACCCTACAGCAGGTCCAGTAAGTCCAGCAAGTTTTGAATTGGAGCCTCTGTGGATTGGACTCATAGAAAATTAGGATTATGATACAAAGTGCAGCCCATTTGATTGTATTGTGCATTAAGAAGATCGGATACTTTTAGCCATTGCATTAGACATTGATTACACTCATCTACAGTGCTCCTGAGAAAGGGTGAGATCTAGGTTTTGTGGGGTGTTCCCAGTATGCAGTGGTCAGTACCTGCCCAAAATGCTCCACTGATGCAATCCTTGGACAGAATCCAGATATCACAGGACACCATTAGGGGTATTGTGGATTATATGCCATGTCAGACCTCAGTATTAGACAGGTGGTGCTAATGATATGGATGATCAGTGTATAGTGTATGCCTCTTTCACGTGAATGGAGGTTCTGTTTTTCTGGCTTTCCAGCAGCAGTCACGGAGTGTGTATTGATTTGTATTGTTGTTTTTCAGCACATCCAGCGGACAGTTGGAAATCGGCCAGCTCAGTAAAATCTGCCAAACAGAGGAAGGAAATATCCCACTCAGTCTTCTACTTGGAGGATGGAAACCTGGGTGAGTTCGTGGTTTGTCCTCGAGATTTAATGTTATGTCTTTTATTGACCTGAGCTCCAGTTTGTTTAGCACGAACTGACACATATTCCAACTGGTTTGGTTTGATGTTCCACAGGGGCAGTTTTTCAGTCGTACCAAAAACCCAAGAGTGTGCAGAAGTATATCAGCAGTTTTAAACTCCCTAAACAAGAGGACACCTGTTCCACCAAACAGGTTCCACTCTGTATAATCTTTATACTCATTCTGCTCTCAAGCAAATCAGAATAAATCCCCGTTTTTAACGATCTGTGCCTTCACTGTGAGCGTATGTGTGTTTGTTTCCTTGCAGTGGCTGAAAAGGTTTGGCATTAGGAGTCTGAAACTTGACCTGCACAAGTTAGTGTCTGGACCTGAATGCACCCATCGTGAAGAAATGGTGCAGACGGTACATAAGAGTGTGTCGGCAAAATACTGCGCCATTTTTCCCACTATACAACTAAATGTAGGTAAAGAATTCAAATAATAAAACAGTTAACCCGGTTTAGTCAGAAGTTCTAGTTCGGCCAACAATATACAGTGGGGAAAATAAGTATTTAGTCAGTCACCAATTGTGCAAGTTGTCCCACTTAAAAAGATGAGAGAGGCCTGTAATTGACATCATAGGTAGACCTCAACTATGAGAGACAAAATGTGAAAAAAAAATTGAGAAAATCATTTTGTCTGACTTTTAAAGAATTTATTTGCAAATAATGGTGGAAAATAAGTATTTGGTCACCTACAAACAAGCAAGATTTCTGGCTGTCACAGACCTGTAACTTCTTTTTTAAGAGGCTCCTCTTTCCCCCACTCATTACCTGTATTAATGGCACCTGTTTGAAGTTGTTAACAGTATAAAAGACACCTGCCCACAACCTCAAACAGTCACACTCCAAACTCCACTATGGTGAAGACGAAAGAGCTGTCGGAGGACACCAGAAACCGAATTGTAGACCTGCACCAGGCTGGGAAGACTGAATCTGCAATAGGCAAGCAGCTTGGTGTGAAGAAATCTACTGTGGGAGCAATAATTAGAAAATGGAAGACCTACAAGACCACTACTAATCTCCCTCGATCTGGGGCTCCACGCAAGATCTCAGCCCGTGGGGTCAAAATGATCACAAGAACGGTGAGGAAAAATCCCAGAACCACAAGGGGGGATCTAGTGAATGACCTGCAGAAAGCTGGGACCAACGTTACAAAGGCTACCATCAGCAACACACTACGACGCCAGGGACTCAGATCTTGCAGTGCCAGACGTGTCCCCCTGCTTAAGCCAGTCCATATCCAGGCACGTCTGAAGTTTGCTAGAGAGCATTTGGATGTTCCAGAAGAGTATTGGGAGAATGTCATATGGTCAGATGAAACCAAAGTAGAACTATATGGTAAAAACACAACTCGTCGTGTTTGGAGGACAGTGAATGCGGAGTTGCATCCAAAGAACACCATACCAACTGTGAAGCATGGGGGTGGCAACATCATGCTTTGGGGCTGTTTCTCTGCAAAGGGACCAGGACGACTGGTCCGTGTACATGAAAGAATGAATGGGGTCATGTATTGTGAGATTTTGGGTGCAAACCTCCTTCCATCAGCAAGGGCAATGAAGATGAAACGTGGCTGGGTCTTTCAGCATGACAATGATCCCAAGCACACTGCCAGGGCAACAAAGGAGTGGCTTCGTAAGAAACATTTCAAAGTCCTGGAGTGGCCTAGCCAGTCTCCCGATCTCAACCCCATCGAAAACCTTTGGAGGGAGTTAAAAGTCCGTGTTGCCCGCCGACAGCCCCAAAACATCACTGCTCTAGAGGAGATCTGCATGGAGGAATGGGCCAACATACCAGCAACAGTGTGTGCCAACCTTGTGAAGACTTACAGAAAACGTTTGACCTCTGTCATTGCCAACAGAGGATATACAACAAAGTATTGAGATGAACTTTTGTTATTGACCAAATACTTATTTTCCACCATTATTTGCAAATAAATTCTTTAAAAGTCAGACAAAATGATTTTCTCAATTTTTTTTTTACATTTTGTCTCTCATAGTTGAGGTCTACCTATGATGTCAATTACAGGCCTCTCTCATCTTTTTAAGTGGGAGAACTTGCACAATTGGTGACTGACTAAATACTTATTTTCCCCACTGTATAATCAGCTGAGCCTCAAAAACTACAGTAATAATGTCATACCGTAATGGAGCTCTCAGTCCTTGCGTAAACTTATGATCTCCTCTCACCTGATTAGCAGCAGTTAGACTGTAGGGCCACCCAACTTTCGACTTGTCAAGAGACAGTAGACAGTAAGTATGAATCCCTAATTAATACCTCGGTCCTCCAAGGTCTGCAGTATGAGAATATTAATGCCTCCCTATGTGATTGGGTGAGTCCTAACCTGCAGATGGCAATAAACAGTCAACAAGTCGAGGGGGAGGAGCCACAAACTTTTTGAGGCTCAACTTAATATGTATTGTTGACAACACTGACGTGCAGAGATACAAAAGCTGGTACTCAGGAGGCCAGAGATCCCTTTGTTCTGAAGACCACAGCACCTGCACTACTTAGTGTTTGGCATGTTCTAACACCACTGATTGATTTAATGAAGGGGTTGATCATTTGTTAATGAGAAGAACGTTCCTCCAGGGAAGTTTGTCATTCCGGTCCAGGTGACGTCATTTTGTACGGCCGGCACTATTGATACGTCTGTGTTTGCGTGTGTGGTTGCGTGCAGTATTAATAGATTGTTTGTTTTTTTCCTGTCGTTAGGGAAGTGTGCGACACCTGCTTCTGAGCCCGGGTGAGTTAAAGCAGTATCTGATTCAGACAGAGAAGGTTCTGCAGCGCTATGTCCGCAGGATGCAGTGGCTCCTCTCAGGTAGACACCCTCAGAATACACTTACTGAACACAGAACCCTAAACTAAACTGGAAACTTCTACATCTCTAATACACCCATAAGACCTCCTGTGTCCAAGAGCAGGCAACTCTTGCATGTGAGCACCCTGTTCTAAAGCTGTCCCTCACCACATCAACACAAAACACAAAGCTTAACCCAAAACCAGACTGTCAGCTCTGAAAACTGTAACCATGTCCTCCTGTAGGCAGCAGGCGTGTGTTTGGCTGTGTTCTGGAATCAGCCGTTTGTGTTGTGCTGGATGTGTCCGGCTCCATGGCCCCCTGCCTGTCTGAGCTGCAGAAAGAGTTGTCTTCACTGATATGGGAGCAGCTGCATGCTAACAGTAGAAGGTGAGAGGATCGTATGTATGTGATGTGAGAGCTGCTTCTGCTGTGAGCATGTGCATCACCGTGCAGTGTGTGGGGCAGGTTTAGCATGGTGGCATTCTCCGGAGAGGTGCGAGTGTGGCAAGCGGAGCTGGTGGAGGCCTCAGAGGAGCGGTGTAAAGAGGCTGTACAGTGGCTGGGTCATCTCAGCACCCATGGGGGCACCACCAGTCTACAGGCATTGCAGGTAAACACAGTGCCAGATTTGGGTTAGAAGGGTGTAAAGCCCCCCAGCTTTGAGCTGTGGAGCAGACCAACTGTGTTCTCTGGAACGATCAGACTCCATATAATACTTTTAGGATGAGTTGAGGATTACGATTCATAATTTAGGGAGGAGAAACATGCCTGAATCTAACATCCTTTAAATTACATCTCCTCCATCAGTCCTGTCTCCACTTTGAAGGGGAGGAACTGACTTCCTATCTCAAAGCGAAGCCATTCAAACTCCAGCTGAGTCACCTCCTCTTACACTCTTAAAAATGAAGGTGCTTCAAATGGTCATTTGAACGATGCCATAACATAACCACTTTTGGCTCCATAAAGAACGTCGGAAGAACCATCTCATGATGGTTGCAGTTTAGTTTTAACTAGTTCAAATTATTGTTGAATTCAGCCAAGCTGCAGGTGTTATAATCATATTGTAATTACATTGTAATTCACTTACGTTTACTACCTTTGTTTGACAGCTGTCCAGTATTAAATGACTGCAGATGTCTGACTGTTGTTGTTTGATGTGTGGTAATTTGCCCTCATCAGGCAGGTTGTGCGTTTGGAGATTCGTTGGGAGTGTATTTGATCACTGATGGTAGGTGTGACTGCAGCCGCAGTCTAGTGCTGAAGGAGGCTGAAAGACTGACTGCTGGGAAGCACATTAAAATCCACACCATTGCTTTCAACTGCCAGGACAGGTGAGCTACAACAAGTCCTCCTTGACCAGCAGAACCAAATTGAAACTAGTCTTTGTATTGGATTTGTGCTCGCACACATCTTCTTTGGGCAGATTTGAATGAGTTAAAAGAACAGGGTCACCAACAGGGTTTTGGATTTGGAGGTGAAAAAGGTCAAACAGAATATGACAGAACGTCCCTCCATTTGTGATGCACAATTGAACACTGTACCAAATCTTTCCCTGGACAGCACAGACAAGGCATTTCTGAGGAACCTGGCCCATAAAACTGGAGGACGTTTCCATCAGGCGCCTTCACGTACGCACATGGCTGCAGCCAGTGAACTCCTATCCAGCAGCTTCAGGGCAGGAGAGGTGGGCAGAAAAAAAAAACAAGCCTGTTCAAGCTTTTATTTGAGACGAAGCTGAAGTTCAAAATGAAGGTCTGTACGTTAAGACGTGTGTGTTCCCCAAGGATTCCGCGCTTCCAGCGTTTGACGGTGATGATCTGAAAAGACTGAGAGAAGAGATTGAGAAGTTGAGAATGTTTCAGAAGCAAGCCCGAGCGTTCAGGTCTGGGTGACATTGGTTTGGGTTTCTACTCAATATGCATCCATGAGAAAAATGAGTGTAGAATGTGCACGACATTCCGATCATTCTGAAATGAGTTACTCCGGTTCACTTTTTGTTCCCACAGGGAGATCGCACTGGCGAAGGATCCAGAATCAGCCTAACAGCGCGTCACTCCTGAGATCTACCTAATAAACTTTCAATTGCATTGTATATGTGAGTGTGTGTCTCTGCTGTCTCTCTGTGAGACGATTTAAAGCGAGACGGTGATGTTAGCCACTACGCCACGTCAGCCACTTTAATGATTTGTTGCGTGAAGAGCAGCGTGTTCTTCTTCTGAGACTCGGGAATCACTGTCAACCTCCCATCTCATGATGACGCCAACGTTTAGTTTGATGTGCTCAATCCTCCATCTTCCACTCTCACGCTCACTCCAGTGTTCATTCCCATGCGAATACACCTGTACATAACTTCTTAATGATGAAAATAAAATAAAGGTTTTAATTGTATGGTTATAATATTGTCATATTATTTATTATATTATATGTTATTGTTTGTTTAGATTTATTCCCTGCACTTCAGTATCTAACTCTCTTGGCCATTAATGGACCTAAAATGCTGTTTAGGTCTCCTGAGTGGTGCAGCCATCTAAACCGTAGGGCAGATATATCATTGGGTCAGCATAATGGTCAACAGCACAAATCTTATGCTAACTTTAATTCAGAATAAAGTTTAAAACTCTGCTCATCCATTTCAGTCAAAGCCATGATTTCAGCCATAAAACGACTCGTTTCAGGCCGTTCGTGTAAATATCTCCAGAACACGTTTTACACCAAATCACTTGCAATCACTCGTATCTCCATTTTTGCCATTCATATTCAAAGTCATTTATTCATTTGTGCAATATTTTGATTTGCTTTACACGAGATGTTTCATATTTATTTATTATCCCTGCTTTTGCAGAAGAATTTAACATGTATGTTAAGTGTTTGTCTGTTTATTCTTTTATATTATATAATAATATCATTCCAAGTTCCCTCTGGGATCAATAAAGTATTTCTGATTGTGATTTACATTCCAGTGACTAAATTAGTCATAAATATGGGAGTAAGTACGTAAGCTGCCGAGTAAGAGCTGCTGGTCTAGAGCTGCGGCTGTGCAGAGGTAGAAATTCTAGTGAAAGATCCAAGACTGTAGAAGCGTTTGTTTAAAAAATAAAAAATCTGCTTTTAATACTTAATAACATATCAAAAATAAGTGCAATATGGCCTAGAAACTGTACAGACGTTGAATTAAAGATGCATTAAATTGATACGAAACGATATGAACTGGAAATAAAAGCACTTCCATTGTTCAGACTAATGTGTGAAAAAGCTGAATAAGATGTCGTGAATGATGATGTTTTTGATGATCTGAATTACTAATTTACTTTTTGATGATCTGGACATTTTACGTTTGGGTTTCAGCCGTATTTTGCTGTGATGGCGTATCTGCTTGGATGTTAAAAATGTTCAGTGTTCAATAATTATCGGTGTTTTGACAAGTAAGTCAAAATACATTTGGGCTGTTTCCTTTATGCAATGGTTGACAAAATGTGCTGGCTGTTCTGTTTTCAGCTTCAGCCAAAAATGTTTCGTTGGCTGCACCAGTACTGATCTTTGGGAGGTGTGTGTTAGTTATATAAACCGGGTTTATGGGGAAATTCCATAAATCGTCTATGAAGCAAAATGAAAGGAAAAAGGATGATCACCTGTATTCTGAGCTTTACGGTAGGAGTCTCAGGTGAGGGTGCAGGTGGCCAGCAGGTGCAGGATGTTCACCTGTACTCTGAGCTTTACGGTGTAGGCTCAGGTGAAGCGCCAGGTGATTGACAGGTGCTGGGTGTCGATGAAAGTAGAGGGATGTGGTGCCTTGCAGGCAGCTGATGGACAGAGAGCCACAAGCACATGACGAGGGAAGGTAAGGTACCACTCTGAGCATTTGTGTGTTTGTTTTGTTGGATGAACATAACATGATACGGTACATTACTGTCAGATAAGTCTGATTAAAGGCTGATTGATGTCTGTTTCAGTGAGATTCAGCAGTCTGTTCAAACTGGTGCACAGCTCTCAGAAACAGTGCTCAGGAGATGCTGTTGGATGTGTTTAGATCAGATTTTGAGGTGGATGTTAAAGTTTATTTCTGTATTTTTCTTATTTCTTCTCTCTTCTGTTGGATCATGGGTTGCCAACAGAATTCTTACAGGTGGTTTTCTCACATATCACACAAACCCGATTCAAAGCTTGGATCCTTGGAAGATCAAATCAACATGTTCTCACAGCTTTAAGGCTTTCCCCTCATTGACTGAAGAGTACATTCAAATAGCTTAAATTCAAAATTCAAGCCAGAGGTGTTCTCACCCTCTGATCCAGCTTCTCCAGCTGACTGTTCTTCCTACTCTGTGTCCTCACTCTCTGATCCAGCTTCTCCAGCTGACTGTTCTTCCTACTGTGTCCTCACTCTCTGATCCAGCTTCTCCAGCTGACCGTTCTTCCTGCTCTGTCCTCACCCTCTGATCCAGCTTCTCCAGCCTACCGTTCTTCCTGCTCTGTGTCCTCACCCACTGATCCAGCAGCCTCCAGCTGACCATTCTTCCTGCTCTGTCCTCATTCTTCCTGCTCTCTCTTCAGCAAAGCAATTAGGGTTTTGGTGGCTTGGGTGTGCTTACATTTCACACCCTGCAATAGCAAGGCTGAGACAATACCTGTTTCACAGCCCTCATTTGAAAATTTCAGGACTGAGACCCTTCCAGGGCCCCCACAATACTATACTGTACCCCTTCATTTGTGTCTCTGTTCAGTTTGCTCACTGTGTGTAGGGGGTGAGTACAATGAAGTACCATGTTCCTCTGCTGGAGAACTGTTCTGCTTACTCTTCTGAAGTTCCATAACATGCTGACATGACCTGACAGACTGGTTCAAGTCTGAATCAGTGATTATATTGATTATACTGGCACAAGAGTGTCCAGGATGAGTCTCGACTTCTTTGCTGGATCCCGATCACAGGCATGTTCTTCACAACTATTGATCGCTGCTTTATTATGGTTGAGGATGAGGATGTTCTTGAGGATGATCCTGATTCCTCTTTCTCGCGTTCTCTCTACTTTTTGTGTGTCTCCTTTGCATGCTTAGAGCTATAGGTGTTCTTACTGGACTTAGTTGGCCCTAAACTTGGTTTTATTGATGACCTCTTTTTGTAGCACCACTAACTGGTATGCGTTTAGACTCACTGAAGTGTGTGTTAATGCACAGTTTGTTTGTTGGTCATGATCGCTAACCAATAAACTACACTCTTACAAATGAAGGAGCTTCCACTGCTTCTTTGAGTGGCTCCATAGAAGAACCTCTTCTATGCTAATCCTGTGTAACATGAAGAACCACGTTTGTAGAGATGTGTGAGTGTGAAGAACCTTTACATCAAAAGATGGTTCTGTAGACCTTTAGAGGTTCTTTACAGAGGCTATTTCTTCCATGGCATTGCACCTTTACTTTTGGTCAGATGGATATTTCCTGGTGGTGGACCTTCTCTCAGCTTATCATCACACATACACTATCATGGCAGTGCCATGAATGGACCACCTCCCAAAAGACGTCTGATTAGGAGCAGTCCTGTGGTCAGACACTGGCGACTGAATGTGAATGGTGGAATGTGGTTGTGTAGCTGTAGATGGGCTCCCAGACTGTAACTGTACACCTCTCCATATAGTAGACCTATAAACTGTTCATATAATTGGCCAGTTATAGCAGATGCACTGTCCAGTTAACTGGATGTTGCATTGCAGTGGTCCTTCTATGGCATCACTCAAATCACTCACTGAGCTGATTCTTTGACCCCTGCCATAGAAGAACCACTTTAGGGTTCATAAAGAACCATGTTTGTAACAGCACTGGTCTCAGTTGGTTGACCAGTGTGTAAGAAAAGTTTGGCCTCACCCGCTCTGCTCTTCACTGGTGAATTATGCATTCTTTCACTCACTCGTACTCAGATCTGTTTCACAGTGGTCACTGCGTCCGTTAACCGCTTGTGCTCTCTGGCCTCTGCATCTCCCCTCTAGGCTGCTGAGGATTCATCTGAACCCACCTGTGCATTATGAAGGAGACGGGTTCCTTGTGTCAAGTGGAGCAGCTGCCCTGCGCATGCCTGCTGGAGACGGGCACTAACGGGCACCACACGCAGACCCGTGCTCGTAGCAGCTGGACGTCCGGAGCACCAGTCAGACACAGAGCCAACGGGGCAGTGGGTGCCTGGTGCAGCAGCCCAGAGTGCAGAGCATCCAGCAGGCTGGAGGGACCTGAGCACCCCCGCCGAGGAGGCGGGAAGGCACTGGTGACAGGGGGTGCTGGCTTCTTCGGCTTCAGGCTGGGAAAGGCTCTGGCCAGACAGGGCACCAGTGTCATCCTGGTGGACCTTCACAAGCCTCCCTGGGATGTCCCTGATGGAGCCATGTTCTTGCAGGTAGATCCAGGCAGGGTTACTGTTGCCTTGGGGGTGGATAAGCAGGGGGCTGCCCGACAGCTGGGTGAAACAGAAGCAGCATGGCAGCAGGTGCAAAGCAGGACAGGTGTTCCCTTGGGCTTCAGGTGACCCCCGGGCTGCTGATGCACTCGGGTGTTGTAGTGAATATGGCATAGTCATAGTGTGCTTTGAACTGGATTTTGTGCTTTGAACTGGAAATTCAACTAGGACTGCTGCAGTGTACCAGTTATTAAAATTGATCATTATAATACCGTGGACATTTGCCAATTTCTTACTTATATTCAAAGTTTAAATAATATTCATTCCACATTTAATATATTTTTAGAGACTGTTAACATATACTTCAATAAAAGTATAAAATTATAGTAAAATTAAATAAAATTATAGTAAATCATTTGGAACAACCATGTAGATTTTTGTGTCCAAGAAATAATGTAAACTTACTCAGAAATGTGTTTTTATGTAGCATAATTTCACAGAACTAGAGTGGCCCTACTGTCTAACTGCTGCTTATGATGTATGAGGAGATCATAAGTTCGAATCCCAGCAAGGGCTCAGAACTTAGGATTCAAAAGCCTGGAGACGTCATATGATGGGGGACTTCTAAACTCCAGATGATTTTATTCCAACATTGACAATTAGTCTGCAGTGATGAAATCGCATGGTCACTTTATGCAAAGCCATCAATACACCATATTTAATCAGTTTCAACTCATTTACTAAGGAAATGTTGACCAAACACTATGTAATCAGTTCAAAATGATCTATGGATTATGAAATGTCCATGAAAATCAGTCGTAATCCACAGAGTTGCATCAGATAGTTTAGATTGACTAACATCAGAGCACTTTGTAGTTATCATACATGTGTTAACTACACCTGTACGTGAACCATCATTTTCTTTTTAGCTTATGGAAACATTTTGGACATGGTAAGAAATGTGTGTGTGTGTGTGTGTGTGTGTGTGTGTGTGTGTGTGTGTGTGTGTGTGTTTGCAGGGTGATGTTCGTGACTATGACACCCTGTATAAAATCTGCGCTGGAGTGGACTGTATATTTCACACTGCTTCCTATGGGATGTCAGGGCCAGAACAGGTTAGACCATTAACAATGTCAGAACCCACCATTGTGTCCCAGCGTTTATTACACACCTCTACACCTCTACAATAAGACAGGTTGTTAGCACTGTAGTTATAGAATTGTTTTTATTTTTACTATTTTTATTTTATTTTATATAGATGGATGTGGCTGTAAAAATGTGCAATTTTCCTTTAGGATTAATGAAGAACTTCTGATTGTAATTCTGATGGAATAAGAAGTGTTTGGGTGAAGTATAGCTGAGATTTAAGTGGTCACTCTTAAGCTTTGTGAACCAAAACAAAGGTTCTGGTGAACTTTGCTGAAGGGCAACTTCAGTATGACATAATACACGTCCTTAGAAACCGTTACCTGAGAGACCTTCCCTTAACTCTCTGAGGGAACATTAAGGCATGTTTCTGGAGGTCTGATGTCCTGAAGAATTTAGTCCTAGTTAAGCTGAGATATTGAAGAGCTCCCAAAGCTGGAGCAAGGTTTAGGTTAAGAGCAGAGCTGGGTTGTTGGGTTCAGATAGGTCAGAAAGTCTGTATGCGCTCCTTTCAGCTGGGTTGAGTAGACTCATTAGGCTGTTTTCTTGTTTTCCTGGCCCGTAGCTGAGGAAAGAGCAGGTGGAATCTGTCAACGTTGGTGGCACCAACAACGTCATTAATGGTGAGTTAAAACACCATATTCACAAAAGTATCGGGACACCTGCTCATTCGTTGTTTCTTCTGAAATCAAGGGGAAAGAGTTCTAACTGTCTCTACTGTCCATGGAACACTTTCTACTAGATTTTTGAACATTGTTGAGAAGATTTGATTGCATTCACCCACAAGAGCATTAGTGAGGTCAGGAAATTGGACAATCACCAACCCACCTCATCCTCAATTTACTCCAAACGTATTGAATGGAGCTCCAACATTCCAGAGAGCACAGTTCTACTGCTCCACTGCTCAATGCTGGCAGTTTTATGGAGCCAACAGGTTCATGTTTATCTGCTCCAGAGAGTGCTTTTCTATTGGCAGTGCAAGCTGTGTGTGCATTTGCACATATGTGTCAGCAATGGGTCAATCTTAATGTCCCTAAAATTTGTAATATTAATAAAGGTATATATAAATATATTTAAACTCTAGTTTATTGCCTTTATCGTATAAATATTTGTCCAAATTTCATGATGAATGGACCAATAGAAATGCTCCAAAATGACTTGGACTGAAATCTTTTCACATTGACTCGGAGATACAAGCTTTATGCATGACAGCATGTTTGTGTGTCCTGCAGTGTGTTGTGAGCGGGGGGTCTCCAGACTCATCTACACCAGCACTGTGAATGTGGCGTTTGCAGGGAGGCCCATTGAGGATGGAGATGAGGAATCGGTACCCTGCGTCCCTCTGCACATGGTAAGAGCTTCAGCTGTAGTCTTATGAGCACTGTACACCCACACTGCACAATAATCTACTACATGTAGATGTGCTAATGCACACTTACAGCTTGTCTAGTCCCTGTGAGAAGCTCTGCCAATAAAATAGGACTTTCTGGAGAAGAAGAACAGGAACCTGCTGAAACTATGCCTGATTCCAGGAATATGGGCTAGAGGGGTGTAACGCTCCCCCACCATGGATGGAGCTGTGGAGCAGTGGAACTGTTTTCTCTGGAATGATGGAGCACTGAATATGACAGTCAGTCACATCTAGTAGTGATATCAGGGACACTAACAGCTCAGCAATATGTGAAGGACATCCTGCGACCACATGTTGCTTTGCATGGCAGGGCTTCCAATTGGCTTCCGAGGGTTTCCCAGGAATGTCTCCACCATATTCCATCACTTTCTTGGACACCAGCTGTGGCAGTACAAGTGTGCAGGGTCTACAGAAGCTGTACGCCTCCATGCCTACCATCTAAGGCCTTCATAACGTATTGTTTACTAACCCTTAGAAGTTGCTAGTGCAATAGGAATAGAAAGAATCCTAATCCTACTCCTCCACCACATCAGAGTTTGTAATTAGCAGATAAAATTTCTATGAATTTCTATATATATAAGGTAAAAAGGACCCCCCCCCCCCCCCAATCCCACAGAAATGATAATTTGTAAGAATTCATCTTGCTATTGTGCAGCTAGATCAATACCCTGCGAGATGCTTCCAAGCTGCTCCGGTGCTCCAGGGCTGAAAGGTGGTTGTTGAATAGTGGCGCGTCCACATCTCCGCCTTGAACTCCAGGAGAGAGGAGTTAGGGAAGGTTAATGAGATCGAGTGAGTCTACCTGACACCTCCTGCGTGTGATGTGGTCTGGAGTGCGACACAAGCCATCCACTGCTGGCTCATCTCCAGCAACGTAATGAAGACACAGCGCGGGATCAATCACATAGCCGTACTGTGAGCTGAAGTGGGTGTCGGTGTCACTCATTTCTCATTTTTCCAGTGATGCGAACTGTCATCCAGTGACTTTCACCAGAGGATGGATGTCAGCGCTGCGACATATTCAACAGTATGAATATGTAACGTCTTCAATGATCAGGATCCAGGATCAGGATCCAATTGTCTGTTACGCACATAAAACGGCAACTGCACAGGAACAAAACTTTCATAACTTTACATTTTGGAGTCAGGACTTCCACATTCCACCAAAATCTTTCCACATTGACTTGAAATTGTCTTGTCTTCTACAGCATATAGACCATTACTCCAGAACCAAGGCTATCGCTGACCGCATGGTCCTGGCTGCCAATGGAAGATCATTAAAAGGTATGGAAACTGGACCTCACTGCTTTCTGAAGCTGATCCTGTTATTGGCATACAGTAGCGATAAGAGAAAGCCATCTCCTTTTTCCTGCTCACATCTAGAGTGTGTGTGTGTGTGTGTGTGTGTGTGTGTGTGTGTGTGTGCTCTGATGAGGTACTGAGGTAACGGCTGCTATGGTAATGTGCAGCCTGCAACCGAACCCAGCAGGACCTGCTGACACCAGTTTAAATTTAGACCCAGGTCTAACAATAAGACACAGCACTTTGTGAATTTGACACTGGTATGTCTGAAGCATTTTCCCACTCTCGCAGACTATGTGTGTGGGATTATACTGTACACAAGTGTGTATTTGAGTGTGTGTGGGGGTGGGCATGCAGGAGTGTGTACCGGAAAACTCAAAATAAGGAGTATAAGTGTTACAGAACCACAAAACCCTCATATATCACAAATGTTGACTTCACAGGAAAAGGAGAAATTCTAAACTTTCAATGGACAGCGATGTAAAATATTATTTAATCCAAATCATTTCAAACCAGTTCAGACTCACAGAGCACTGGGCTGTGTGTAGACGCTCTCTTCAAGTGTAAAATCTCTAAAGAGATCTTGTCCTTCTTTCACGTGTCCAAAATGGTGTATGCAATGCATTTTCTCTGTGAGGCCCTGTCTTATTTCACTCCCTCTCCCTTATGTAGTGCACTTTGTAGGTTATGTAATAGCAGCACCTCCAGCCCAACAGAGCCTGATCTGTCTGTTGTAACGTCATTCAGCAGACAGCTGTGTTTTGTTTTTTAAAGTAAAAGCCTTTAAACTTATAAAATCTCCAAGAAGCAGGGACTAATAAATTAGTTGATTAGTTCCTGACCTAAAACAAGCAGGGGAGGTGCACTCCAGGACTGGAATTGAGAACCACTGTCTCAGATTTTTTTTATCCAATGGTCAGGACCCCACAGGACCACCAAAGAGCAGCTATTATGTGGGTGGCGGGTCATTCTCAGCACTGCAGTGACACGGACACGGTGGTGGTGTGTTGGTGTGTTGTGTATGAGTGGTACGAGTGGATCAGAGCAGTGTTACTGGAGTGTTTAAACACTGTGTCCACTCACTGTCCACTCTAGTAGACACTCCCTAGTTGCTCCAGTTTGTAGATGTAAAGTGAGATGCAGAAGCTTGTTTGTTGCTGCACAGTTTGTGTGGGTCATCCTCTAGTTCTTCATCAGTGCTCACGGGACGCTGTTTTAAGAAAGTATAATAAGAGGGAGATCCTTTCCTACCATCCTCCCCACCCACAGAGAGCGAGGCAAGTTCTACTTTCTGGCACTCCCAGGCCAACGCTTAGACAGTTGCACCACCCGGGAGCCCTCATTTTAATTCCTTTTCTTGCTGTTGTTGTAGCTCATATGTGGTGAATTCTTTAAGTGGCAGATGTACAGCCCAGCAGCTGAACTGAAACTTGATCCCAGCCTTATTTACATATTCAATTAAGAAATGCCAAGGTTAGGCCATGATATACCCCCTCCTCACCCACACTATCCATACGTGCATTTGTTTAATTAGTGAATATGGAAAAAGTCATCTGAAGCCGAAGGTGAAGTGTGTGCTGCTCTGTTCTGAAGGTGGCGGTCTGCTGCGGACCTGTGCGTTACGACCCTCCGGCATCTACGGCCCAGAAGAGAGAAGACATCTACACAGAGTGATGGTGGGTGTCCAAGTCTGCCTCTCGCACATTTTCTCCCCCTTTGATCTTGTATTTCTCTTTTCACATTGATTCAGCATCTCCTCTGTTACTGCTGTCTTTTTCTTCTCTTCCCACCTCTCTCTCTCTCTCTCTCTCTCTCTCTCTCTCTCTCTCTCTCTCAGCGTGCCACTCTTCGGCCCTCGGCCGGCCCAAAGCTGTACAATATTAATGGACTCTGTGAGAAGCTCCAGTTACAGCCCTGTTTCTCCTGGGACTCCCACTGACCCAAGACACACACACACACACACACACACACACACGGCTGCCTTTCCGTACTTTGCCTATTCATTACTTTGCGTCAAACTGTTAAGAGGCCCTTCTAGATGAAGACTAGAACACCCTGCGTAAGATAACTCCAGCAAACTGTCCAGCATCCATAAACACACGGTCATTAGCTAAAACCATGGCCCATTCTTTCATTATGCTCCGAGTATCAGAACAGGTGTCACATTTTCTTTTCTCACCACTCTTTCAGAGGTTAGAGTAACAAAATAAACACCACGTTTCTTCGTACGAGCCTGGTGGACCTGTTAAACCTCTCTGGTTTAGCCCTGATCTCTTGGTTCTGCTCAGTGGTTCTTTCTCACATAGGCATTACTAGGACATCAGCTTTGGGTGGGCGTTTGAATTATTTGGGTGGGCAACAACAACAATATTGCTTTTCCTAAAGGTGTGTAAAGAATGGCATTTCATTTTGAGATTGAGGCAACATCATCCAGCTTTAAGTCTCATCAGAAGAAGCCGTCCTTTGTTTTCAGGGGTGCATTTTACAATGTCTGTGGTTTGGGATCTAATCAAACACTGAATGCGAGAAACTTGATTTCTCCCAGGGATGGACTGGGCTTCGGGAGAACCAGGAAAATTGCTGGTGGGCCAGTATGCACGTGGACTGCTGAGACAGTGAAATCTTGATTCCTCTCAGTTATTCTTTCTCATACTTTCGGAGAGTAAGTCTTGATTCGTCTCAGAGGATCTTCATGCTCTTGGGAAATGGTTCATTTTTGGTTCCTCTCAGAGGTTCTTCTCTCATGCTCTTGTATTTGGAGAGGTTGTTTTCTTTCAAGTCTCGATTCCTCTCAGTGTACCTCCTCATTCTCTAGGAAAATTGTTCATATTTGAGTCTTCTTCTTGGCAAGGTTTTCATTGTCGTGGTGTCACTTGTCAGTGACACTTCGTCTTGCTCTAGTAATGTTCTACTCATTGAGTCTTGAATCCTCTCACACTGGAATCCTTGCACATGGTCTCAGTCTTGGTTCCTCTCAGTGGTTCTTCCTCATTCTTCTATTCTGAGTCTTGGTTCCTCTCTGGTGTTTCTGCGGAGTTCCTCCTGGTGTTTCTTTTAAGTCTTGAGTAATCTCAGTGGCTTTTCATTATGGTCTAAGGTAACTTTTTCAGTCTCAGTTCTGGTTCTTCCTTGTACTTCTCATGATGTCTCTCAGTGGTTCTTCCTCATGCTCCTAGAGAGTTGTCTCTTGTAAAGCTTGTTTTAGGTATTCGTAAAAAGTTATTTTTCCCACATTTCTGGGGAACCACCGTACTTTGGGACAAATCAAAATGACTTTGAACTGAATTCACTGCTGATTCCTTTTCATTTCTTCTCTTCTTATCTTCCCGCCTTTGCGCTCTTGCCCTCCCAGGTTAACGTGGAGAGGAGGCTGTTCAGTTTCAGTTTTGGGAATCCTAAAGCTCAGATGAACTGGGTGCATGTGGATAACCTGGTGATGGCTCACCTGCTCGCAGCGGAGGGTCTCACACCAGAGAAAGGCTGTGTGGCAGTAAGTGCTGCTGAGAACAAATATTAAAGATCAGTTCCGTAGCTGCTGTTGTTGTTTGTTAAACGTGCCTCATTTTCAGAATGGACAAGCCTACTTCATCAATGACGGGGAATCTGTCAATGTGTTCGAATGGCTCCAGCCCCTGGTGAGTAGCAGTGCTGAAAGTAAGCTGTTCTGTTTTTGCATTTGTGTTTGAAAGCCGATACAATGAACTTCTGTTGAGATTAGTTTATGAAGTCTATGGGATTCTCCTTCTCTCTCAACAGTTTGAAAGACTGGGCTACAGCCGGCCACTGATCCATCTGCCTGTTTCACTGGTATATTCTGCTGGTGGGTCCTCATTAGACCAGTCGAAGCTTGAATTCTATTATTATATCCATTTATTTTGTCTTTATTTAGAGGTTTCGCTGATAACTGCTCACAAACTGAACTGAATTCATCTGTTCTCCAAACTGCTCCTATTGCAGCTGTTTTAATGGAGCGACTGCATGTGGCTCTGAGGCCTATAGTGGAGATTCCTCTACTTCTCACCAGGAACGAGGTAAATACGCTCCTTCTCATTTCTCAATCCTCTGCCCAACCATTTTGTTTCTAAAGTGGTGTTCAGGTGTTTCTAAAGCTTGAAACTTTGTGTCCAAAGTTTACTTCTACTGGCCGTAAACGGTGGGCATGTCAAGAAGGTTACTCCTATTGTCTGAAAATGCTGTCAATTAAACAATTGACAGCATTCAACAAAATGCCTCAATTCAACAAATTCAACAAAAAGAGCCAATCAGCTTGCTGGATACTCAAGATGTGGAGATTTTTAGGCCTCTCTTCTCCATTCATAGAGATCAGAGCCTGGCCTTGTGTGATGAGAACACCTTTGCAGGGTGTTGCAAAGATGGCCACATGAACAGACCTTCTTAAAGGGTCTTTGATCATGTCGTGCTTCCTGCACGTGCTACGTGAATGCTGCTCTTCCCTCTCCCTTCCATGCAGAACATTACCTGTAGTGTGAACATGTCTGACACGGGAAATCTCATACTGTACTCTACATGTGTGAATGGTCAGCTCTGGGTAATGTCCAGACCAGATTCTCTGTACATTTTCTGGAACTCATATGTAAAAACGGCAATGTGGACAAAACCCTGGAATGGGCTAGAGGGCTATATAGCACCACCCAGCACTACAACAAAGTATTGCTCACCTAAAGACCCCTAAGGACTCTGCTATATCTCTGCTATAAGCATGGTTCTTCTACAGAATCACTCAAAGAACTGTTTGAAGCACCTTTATTTATGAGTGCACAAGCTTCACTGTAATGTGAGAGAAAGAAAGAGAGATAGACTGTGTGCACATGGGCAGTCTCCAGCTACTGTTGACCAGTGCACACAGTGGAGCCAACGTTTGGAGAGCGGGCCAAGTGTCTGCGCCCCAGTGAAATACTCTGAAGGAGCGCAGCCTTGGACTCCTTACAGCCTGAAACGTGAGAAGCAGGAGCCAGGCCTGAAGGGGCAATTCTGCTCGCCTGCCGGCAGCACCGATGATTGCTATGTGAATAAAAGATGAGCACTGGCTCCTCAGCAGCTTGCTGAGTTTTTGGAGGACAGGAGAGCCAAACATAGCCAGACCAATCTCAACAGTTCTTAAATAGTGACACTGTATGATAATGGTATCTTAGAAGAGTGTAAGGGTCAGGGTCCCAGTCCCACTCTAGCCCTCACATTCCCTTAATCATCATTCAGTCTAGGCTGGAGACCTTAAGCAAGCCGCAAGATCCTTGAGGAACCTTTGGCACTTCTTCAGTTTGAAACTGTGGAGAAACCTCTTAAGGTGCTTCAAGGAACATTCAATAGAAGATGCACTTGATGCACCTTAAGTGGTTCCTCCACAGTTTCAACCTGAACCTCCAGCAGTTCCTCAAGAATGCTGCACTTGTTCCAGAGAGCATTATGAGAGATGTTACTGTACACTGATCTTTTCAAATGTATATTTTAGATATTTCACTGATCTTTATGAGTTTGTTTTTACTCTTGTCCACTAGATGGTGCCATGTGATTACATGCTTAAGTGAAGGCTCCTGTTGTTCAGTTTTACCAGTGACCTCCAATCCTGGTCCATCACATTTTTTACATACTGACATGTCAGGACTCATGAGATATCAGTATGTAAATTGATGAAGAAGGGGTGCTTGGGAATACCCTCATTTGTTGTGAGTTGGCCTCAATGCGTGCAATAAGTATACTCCCCACACCAGTATGGGACTGCTACCATTATGTTGTCTGAGCGATGCCATAGAAGAACCAGGTTGCTTTGGGCTGGTGCTCTACAGAAAGGGGGTTGGAGACCACTGTCTTAAACACATCCTTTCAACGCCTCAGAAACATTAGTGTATGGCGTATGTATCCACGAGCAGCTGTTTCTGTCTGCTGGTGTCCAATTCATATGAGACATCCTGGCATACTGATACTGTATAAACACGATGTGAGGGGTCTGAGTGTTTGGCACGGCGTTGATGGGTCTGATGCCCTGGCATTGGGCCGGATGGAGAGTTTCCATGCCGATATCCAATCTGCTACACAGTAAGAAGAGAGAGGCGCTGGGGGCGTCCTCCTGTGCCAGCAGAGCAGGAGGCCGCACACCCGCTTAATGGAAAAGTAATGCCACGTAAAAGGAGGTCATTCGATCCGATAGAAAATGTGACCCTGTCGAATCGGATCTGGTGGCAGCACATCCATTTCTCAGCACCAGGTCCAGCCAGGGCCCGACCTGGCAAGACCTCAGACCTCTGAGATTGCGCTGGAGGGGGTGTCTGTCGGTGCCGAAGGTGTGATTCAAATCCACTGAGCGGGACATCGTAGGGTTCACACATACACACTCAGTCAGGTGGTCTGATTTGTGGGATTATACTACAGTTCCAATGGTCCAATCACACCACCGGTCAAAAAGAACTGTATCTGTGTTGTTATATCTGAGAACACTGACCTGGGGTTGGTCATAATCTGTCGCTGCTTTACTCAAAGCTGTGTGGCTGTAGGACATTCAGTAATGTGCTCTCTGAGAGTAATTAGGATTTTACACCGTATGTCCTGCCCTGCTGTCAGAGGTGCTCATGTGTCTCTTTCTCAGGTTAGAAACGTTGCCGTCAGCCACACGTTCAAGATTGAGAAGGCCCGCCGGGAACTGGGCTTTTCCCCTAAGAAGTACAGCTTCACCGACTCGGTGGATCAGTACCTGCAGAGCCGGTCGCATCGCTCAGGTTCCTTCCTGCTGGACTCAGGGCTGTTCCTCGTCTTCCTGCTGATGGTAGTGGTGGGATTAACCATACTGATTCTCTGGAAGGAGCCTTAGCCCAGGAACCTCAACCTCAGGGCTCAGGTCTTCCATAAAGAGCTTGCTCCGGACTCCTCCCTTACTTCTGACTGTATACGGGCTACAGTGCTGCAAACATGACTCATAAAAGTCAGGCAGTCTTGAATGAAGCTGATTATGGAGATTATAATGGTCATTTGATGACAATATTCATGTTGAAAAATTGTAGTGTGCTGCAGGAATCATAGGGTTGGGCAACGTCCACTGTGTTATATACAGTATATACACGTGGCGTCCATGCAATCATGCATTATTATATATTACATAGTTTTACACTCGTTGAATAAATGTTGAGCTGTCAGTTTGAGCAAAGCTCATTCTGTTCACCCCGGAACAAAGGCAAGACTGTCCGACTGAAACCTCACTATTTAAACATTCATGACTCAGATCGAGCGACTGCTGTTAAAGCAAAAAACCAAGGTTCTTCTCTG
The DNA here is from genome assembly GCA_034509495.1 of Acestrorhynchus altus. Classification (NCBI taxonomy): domain Eukaryota; kingdom Metazoa; phylum Chordata; class Actinopteri; order Characiformes; family Acestrorhynchidae; genus Acestrorhynchus; species Acestrorhynchus altus. Next base: position 3,055,901 of record CM067505.1, read on the forward strand.
TGATCTGAAGCTCACTTAAGTCTTTATTTAGCTCGTTTATTTACGGGTCCACTACTGGCAAAGGTATTTACAATAAAACTCGACCGGTGTTGGGAGTTACAGAAAGGATAAACACGAACAGTATGAGAATACGTTCCTCTGTGTAGGGCTGGGCAACGTATCACATCATCAATATGTTCAAAATTATTTTCAAATAGTTTTGAATAGTATATTAAAAATAGAACTCAGTAGAGTTCAGTAGAACTCAGCTCGTAGGCCGGGGCTGGACTGGCAACTTCATTCTTCCCTGGATTTTTAAATCGACCAGCCCTCGTTTGTTTTGTCAACCCTATTGGTTCCGTTTTGATCGGTTTCGTTTTATCGACCAAGGCTGGGGGTGGTTCGTTTCAATCAAACAGCCCCGTCACCCTCATAGAAGCCCACAGCATGATGTCACCAGTCAGTCACAACAAAAAATCTTACATCAGACACGTCGTAATTCTGAAACACTGTCATTTTGAGATACTATCAACGTTTTAAAGTACAGTGTTTCTGTAACACCACCCAACCCTCCAGTCATGAAACCTACAATTAAGGGTAATTAAATTAAAATTAATAAATTTCTTTTCATCCACTTGCTTTTATAGATAAAATGGTAAGTCGGTCTTGTGTTGTGCTTGTTTTCTGACACGTTTTGGATTTGCTAGTAAACAGGCATCCACTTGTTAAGACTGCACAACTTCCTGCAGGTCCTTCCTGCTTTACTTTAGGACTGTATCAGACGTTGATTTGTTTCATTACGACGTTGTTTATTTTTTTATTTTATTATTGGTTGAACAATGTTTCTGGTTAATTTAACGACTGTTTCATTATATTACAGTCTAAATTTGTATATTTGTAATATCTTCCTTTAACAGGAGAAAATTGAATACCACTGAAGGCTGTTATGCTGTTTCCTTGGTTACAGCCAGCTTACCTTCGCTGTTAGGTGGTATCGTCACAGTCTTTGGTCAGTTTGTCCAGATGAAATTATTTGGCAGTGTTGCTTTGCTTGTCTTGCAGTTATAAAAAATGACACGTTTGTGGACACTCCTCTTAATGAATGCATTCAGCTAAGCTGCCTGTTGCTGACACAGATGTGAAAATGCACAAACAACTTGTCTAGTCCCTGTAGAGAAGTACTGCCAACAGAATAGGACACTCTAGAGCAGTGTAGCTCCACAGACAGACTAGGGTGGTCAGCTGTGGTGGTCACCACTCAGTATATCTATCTTACATCTACACAAAAATGCATGAAGCTAGTATGTGTGGAGAGGTTCGCGTTGTTGTACTGATGGAACAACACGGATCGCACAAAAAGTAGGAACAGATGGAGAGAGGACGACTCAAAACCTGAGCCTATGATTCTTCTCCATCAGTAATCCAGCCTAGTCTGTTAGCTGACCGAGGGTCTCCATGGTCCTGGAGTGCTGGAGGGGATCAGCAAGGAGGAGGTGTGTATTTTGCAGTGTTTCTCAACCCTTTGTCACGAAGGCTCCCCTGCCCTGCACATTTTAGTGGATTCCCTGGTTTAACACACCTCCTGCAACTCCGAAAGGGCTTGTTAATGAGCTGATTAGTTCAGGTGTAAGCGCTTAAGTGTGGAGAGCAGGGGTGCCTCCAGGTCCAGGGTTATATAACTGCTTCAGATCTCAAAATGAATAGTGGGATTGGTTTGATTTTCCTGCCATAGAATCCGAGAAAGGGTTTAGGAGTAAACCCAGCTCAGTCTGCATCCAGAGAACGGGTTTAAAGCCTATTTACAACGTACATTTGATATGTATTTCATCACACATACATAAGCGGTCGACTCGTCTGATTTACAGTAAAGCAAACATTAAATCTGAGCAAGTGAATGGATTTTGTCTGCCTTTGGTAAACCAGTCTCATCTCTAATCATAAATCACAATCGTATTGTCAATTATGGTTTGTTTCCTTATTACTTAAGATCATGTCTGAAATGTATCCCTGACTGCTGCATATCATTAATGTTTATAAATGTAAACCACTGTACAATTAAGAAATGTGAACGTAATTCTTTTTGCTTAATTAAAAATAATTTAATTGTCTTTGGTCTTTGGTCATTCGCAAATGTAACACAAGGGGGCACTGTTAACACTATCCAAGTGTATTAAAACATAAAATAAGAGGTTCTCACAGTGAAACATTAATATCAAAAATAATATTCCTACAGCGAGTTAAAGCTGCAGCCTTTAAAGCTGTAAAACAGACGTCACGTTTGAATGAAGACAGCAGACGTGTGGATTGTTGCGAATCTTTTTTTTAATGGCTGTTTTAAACCCTAAAGCAGGTGTTAGTCTTTGCTCATGCCACTGCAGTTAATAGGCGAGTTCACACATGCTGTAGATCTTTAGAAAGGCATTTCTATGGCATTGAGCTACAAAGAATCTATGAAAATCAGCACCATTTAACAGTTTATGCAGTTAGAGTTCATCACCGTTTTAAATAACATTAATAAAAATGTCCAAAACAATAACTTTTACAGGCTTTCAAGACTTAAAACAACAAAGTGGTCATAAATTAAAGGATGAGTGTGCCCAGGGATGGACTGGAAGAGGTTGAAGTCTGACTTGAACGTGTGTGTGTGTGTGTGTGTGTGTGTGTGTGTGTGTGTGTGTGTGTGTGTTCCTGTACATGCAATTCAAGCTACAGTTTTGAACATGAACACAAACGTCTTATTGCGTTGAACTCTTTCCCAAATGGCTAACGTCCGCACGTGTGACGTTCCAGTCACGCCGTAGGACACGACGCCTGAAGGATTCTCAGGAATGTTGGACGTGGCTGAGGAGGAGGACTCTGAGGTATGTTTGTCCAGAATAAAAAAACATCTCAGTCCTTTAAAATAAACAGATCGCTTCACCGCTCCTCAGCCCAGAGCCTGCAATCCGGAAAGAGAAACTCAGTCCCAGTTTTCAAGAATAAATAGATGCATTGAAACGAGGAACGCCAAACTCCCACTGTGTGACTCGACCCTTCGTAACCTTCATTCCACCCATTTTCCTCAGATAATCCACTTTGACTCACTGCACCTTCAGCCTTCGCACAAACCTGTTGAAGCAAACTGCTGAACAGTGAACAGCGATCATCTGACCTGTCTGTGCTCCGTGCGCTGTGCTCTAAAGCTTGTCCGACCTAGCAACCGTTTCTATGAAACAATGCACTTATACAGGTAGACAGATTTCAACATTCGATCCGGTTTTCACAGCCCTGAAATCTGATTTCACAAACATCTGATTGTGCTTAAAAACTCAAAGATCATACTGTATATCTGGGAGTAGAAAACAATCAGACCTGGCTTTAGGTTTTGAAGTCTCAACTACTTCGGGTTAAGAAACTCAGCGTTTAATAAACGTTACTGAAAGTAGTCAAGCTGCCCAAACTACATTAGACCGACCGGTTAAAGGCTGAGAGTTTGAAGTGACGAGCGAATTAGCTGTTAGTCTTTATATACTTACAAAGCATGATCTTCTAGAATGAACTCATATTAATAATGCAATTTATAATAAATCTATTTCGACGGATTACGGTTCAGTGTTGTATCAGACTCCGTAACGTAGCAGCTGCGCAGTTTTGCTACATGCAAAAAAAAAAAATGAACATAAATACAGTGAACGAGCGAAACAATGCAAAAATAGGAAAATAAATAAATCTCTTATCTACACCAACGTGGGAAAAAAAAAAAAAAAAAAACACCCTGACCACGAAATCTGCATAAAGTGCAGAGAGGCGCAGCGTCACAGTGCAGGCTCACGAACTCCTCACTGTGAGCTACATCTCGCTCCAAAGCAACTATCATACACCTACTTAAACCACATAAGCCTTCCAAGCGCTGACCCCAGCTGAGTCCGGCCATTCCATTAACACACAGCACTGATGAGGTAAGCTTATAGTCCTACAGTTTACAACACAAGCAATCCAGCCTCTCACGGAGTGCGATCCCTGGATGCGGATTCGATATTTGGCTATAAGGAACACTGACCTTCTAATTCCAGACCTTCGTCTGGCACGCAATCTACAATGCCAACATAAGAGCTAGCTACTGCCAAGCAGGCCGGTCACCACAACGGCCAAAACTGCCCTGGTTAAAAACTGAGCAGTAAGAAGAAAGTGTTAATGTCTCGCCCAAAGACGAACGAGCGGACAGAAAAAAAGAGCAGCAGATTAAAGCAGGGCTACAATCAGGTGTCGCTCTCATGCACGGCTAATCTCAGAGAGGCCCATTCGGGTACAAATATGGGACTGGACGTGGTCAGAAAAGGCTTGTGTAGAAAATAAAAGCCACTCTAGCCCACCTTGCACGGTGGGTTAGAATTCTAAGCTGCCCGGTTCTGAGTATGGACGGTATGTACGTATCCGTGTAGGTACGATGCATCCAGGCACAGGTGTCATAGTGCAAACAACCACCACCACCACCACAGCACCTTAGGACGTCTCAAAAGACCAGCATTCTCCAGCATCAACACCTACTTCACCCAATTTACACAAAGCAAGGTAAGTGCAACCCCTCCACCCCACGCAAACAACGGGGTGTGTGGCAAGAATACTGCTAAACTGCTATCTACAACAACTACAGGAGTGGAGGTCATCCACTACTGGTCCTGACTCGACGTGGCCCTGTTCTCACTCAGGTCCACTTTGGTTTTCTGGATGCAGGTGAAGATCTCCTTAAAGAGGGCTTTGTACTCCGGCTGGTGCATGTCATCCGCCAGATGACCAAATTCTACTGCCGTTGATGCAGTTACAACGGAGCTGGACCGGCGCGAGGCGGGGGTCTGGACGGCTTTGTGGCTGAGGCTGTCGGCTCCGCGCTGACAACGGCGCAACAGCTCTTCATACTTGACCTGAAGGGCGCTGTACTGAGCGTCCACCTCGTTCAGCAGAGAGATGCCACGCTGTCTTACAGCCTGCGAGTGACCCTGCAGTGAACGATGAGAGCACTCGGTTACTGACAGCTCGACACAGCAGTGTCAAGATGAGCATCAGCTGATGTTCCTCTTTATACCACCTTAAATCGTGCAGGAAGTGGCCAACAGACGATGGCAGAACCCGACAAAGAAGAGATGTGATTAATTGGAATCAATTACGCTTATAATAAAAATCATTAAGTACTTCTCTACCTCGGTGCGCCGTGCACACGTGCGCTCATGCCCCCGCCGTAGTTCCTCGGCCCACGTGCCCCGGATATGGCTTTCACTGCTGCAGCGCCGCCTCTCCTGGACCAGCGTCTCCTCTTCCTCCTTCTCCTCCTCCTGCTCCTGTCCTGCTTTCTCTTCTGACGGGAAGAAGACACTGTCTGGCAGCAGGGCATCCGGGGGCCTGGTGCTGGGGCCCTCAGAGCGCCACAACTGCCTCAGTTCCTCCACCTCAGCCTCCAGTTCAGCCTGCCGCTGCCGTGCGTGCTCCAGAAGAACGGCCCGCTCCTCCAGAACCCTATTCTCTTGCTCTGCAAGCTCAGCCACCCGCTCTGCAGCCTCCCGCCGCTCACGTTCAGTCACCAGCTGGGTCTGCATGGTCTGCAAAGCACTCTGGAGGGACTGGTTCTCTTCCTCCACCATCTGCCTGGCCTCCAGACCATGCCACGAACGCTCTGAGCTCAGGTTCTCACAGCTTAAGCGTCTGAAATGCAGGGAAGAGAAGACGGGCATCAGTCCATCTGTGTGTGATTAGGGCGTAGGATTAGAAAATGTATGTCTGAAATGAGCATGTGTTTTCATTAGGTCTGCACAATATATCATTTCGGTATTGTAATCGCAATGCGGGCATGAATATTCACATTGCAAGACGTGACATTTTCTGCTGCTTGATACAAAATTCTTCCACCAAGACTGTACTGGAAATATGAAGACCCTGGACCTCACAGCATGAAGGTGAAGCCAATGTGGAACCAGTCAATGGAACCCTATCTCATGAAGCCCTCCCACTGAATGGTTCTGTGTAACTGGAGGTAGCCATGGCCTGGTGGTTAGGAAACCATCGTTGTGACGAAAAAGGTTGATGACGTGCCCTTAAGAAAGGAACTTGACTCCCAAGCTGCTCCCTGGGCACCTTGGATAGGGCTGCCCACTGCTCCGGGCATGTGCGCTCACTGCCCCCTAGTGTGCAAATTCTCCTGTGTTCACAAACAGCGGGTTTACGTTCACGTTTAGTGAACCATGCTTAGTGTCGCCTGTTCATACACTGTTAAAAATGTTATGGGCCATAATATTAATATAGACGAAGCGTGGTTTTTAGATACTGCTGTGTGATTGTTTACATGTTGGTCCCAGTAAAGGCAGAGTCTGATCAGATTACGGGTTCCTGGATTACAGGGAGAGAAGTCAGGGCAGATTATCGTGTCTAGATTTGAACGACCTTAAGATGCACTGTCAGCAGACAATTACTAATTGGGGATGAAGGCCAGAGAGGTCAGACATGAGCTGGACCCCTGCTGAGTTGTAGAGCACAACTTCAGACCATTATTCCTTGAACATGTAACATTAATTATCACAAAATAACAGCTTCAAGAGCTTCACTGTGGATCTATGGAACTATGGTGTGGACAATATATGGTGGACAATATATGGACAAATGTATTGGGACACACCTCGATCATTGAATTCTGGTTTTTAAATCAGTCCCATTGCCACCAGCATATAAAACAAATGAACAGTAACCATGCAACCACAAGTTTCTTCCCTCCTAGATGTTCCACCATCAGCTGTGAAGAGTATTACTGAAGAGTGGTCATGTTTATGGACCACAGTATCTCTGAGGCTGGTCTCAGAGCGCTGAGGAGCATAGTGCAGAAAAGTCTCCAATGCAGACGAGCGTTTTTCCTGTTGGAACTGTGCACCAGAGTGCGTTCAGAAACTTGGTATCTGGTATGTTAGAGTTCTGGTATTACAGGTAACTGCACTTCACACCACAACACCAGGCTTTCTGGATTGTGTGACAAACCAGATTCATTGGTCTTCTCCAAAACTAAAGCAGGACCCATCCCTGAACATGTCGTTGTGCAACTTTAAGCCAAACTGTTCTCCTAAAGCAGCCCTGTGATGTTAACTGTATGTTTTAAGTGCATCTTGGGGAGATACAGCCACACAGGCAACCTTCTCTGCATGCTGGAGCACGACAGCTTGGCTGAAGCATCGAGATTAAGTGATACACCTGGCAGAGTGCACACACTCACACGTCCTGGTGCTGATCATAGAGTTCCTTCAAACAGGAGACGCTCTGGGCTGCCAGGCCTCGGCGTGCATCGACACGTTCTTTCCTCGTCCGCTCGCACTGTGCCAACTTCAGCTCGTCCACCTGCTTCTGCAGACTCTCCATATAAACCTGCAGGCTGTCAATGGTCTCAGTCAGGCTGAAAACAACAAGCAGGGACGTAAACAATATGAAAGCTTGTTTCATTTAAAGCTAAAACAGGGACGTCTTCTGTGATCCGTTACACATATGCACTTGGGGTGGACAATCCAGGTTCTGGAGTACCAGGCTCCTTCACAGATTTGTTCTCCTCCTGCTCAAGCAAACCTGATTCATAACACCTGTTAAATGCCAGGTTTAGGAGGTCCGTTAGAGCAGGGAGATCAGCAAACTGTTCAGGAAGTTGGCACTCCAAGACCAGGGTTCCTACCTCTGACCTAAAGCTACTGTCTTTGCAGGAATGATAACCATGTTTTCTAGGAAAACAGTCCTCCCTCAAGTATCTGTTCCAAAGAGCTCCTCACATTTCATCACCACAATCATTTTTTTCTAGTCGTGTAATTTGGTCAGCCCCATAAACAGCAATCTGGAGCAGCTTTTCCCTGATTCAGCAAACTTCTGAGCTTATGAGAGCTGGATATACGGATGGATTGATAGTCAGTACACAGGTTTCCTCAAGGGCTCCAAGTTAAGACTCCATAACGCACAACTCATAGCAGCTGCCTGGTCAAATGGTTCATCAGATACAAGTAAAACCTCTTGTAGACCAATTTGCACGTTCTTCTGTTGTTACACGTGAAATAACACTTCAGCTGGACTTGGCCAAAGCTGCTCACCTCTGGATCTTTCCCTGGGCAACGCGGTTGTCCAGCACGAGGCTATGGTTACTCTTCTCCAGCTCTCGTGCAGCGACATCCAGTTGCTCATACACTTTGGCATGTTGGTCATTCATCTGCCTGAGGAGCTCCACTTGCTTGGTTAGGTACTGGTGGAGACACACACACACACAACACACACACAACACACACACACATCAAATCACAAATCAAACCAATAAAGGAGCATGTTGAAGGTTTTTCGACAACCCTACATTCAAGCCAAGCACATTTCAGGAATGTCTGTGATCGAGAGTACAGTATTATCCTGAAGTCCACCATTAATGGGGTCTTTCACAACTGCATCCTGCGTGACAACAACAAAGTTCTAGCCCTAATTCTTTCTGCATAATCGGATTACAACACCGGCACCAGAAGTGCCACTTTGTGACGTAACAAACCTAAACCAGTCACGTAGTTCATTGGATTCCATTTTCCAAGAAAAGCCATCTGCATAAAGGACTTTCACCCTGTTCATACATGTAAACACAACAGGAACCTGCAGAAGAATGCAGGTTCCTGACATCCAGCCCTCCACACTCCTGCGTCCGTCGAGCGATTCGCTGGGTTTTTCCAGCGCTGCTTCCTCATAGACAGAACGGGAAGGGCACAAATAGTACAGGACTTAAGAGCAGAGGTTACATCAGAGCTCATGGAACACTCACTCATTCACTCTGAGCACCATTAAGGTCTTATCTCAACGCTGGTACTGTGCCAAGTGTAGAAACGCAGGTAAGGATCACTGGCAGCTCACGCAATGGCCTGGCAGAGAGCGAGGAAATCCTCAGATGTTTACTCCCATCTCATCAGGCAGACGTACAGTTAAATATAGCAAACGCAAGGAAGTGAGTGAGAATATCCACCCATGAGTGGGATACAACAACAACATCTCTGGTAGATCTTTCAGACTACAGCCAAAGCAGATTTACGCCAACAGGCCACCTTCTTAATTCAGCTCAAAAGATTACTAAATACCTTCTCTGTGATAAACACCTTCCACACAAAGGGGTTTTCTGTCCAACATTCTACTTGCAAAGCCCCCCGTAGATCCACCTGAACCACCCAAGATCCAACTCAATATCTAACCTTGGTGGAGCGATAAAGCCAGAGAGGCCAGGTTGAGATGGTTTGGACATGTGTTGAGGAGGAATAGTTGATATATTGGACAAAGAACGTTGGAGATGGAGCTTCCGGGCAGAAGGAGAAGAGGAAGACCTCAGAGAAGGTTTATGGATGTAGTGAACGTGGACATGGAGATGGTTGGTGTAACAGTAGAGGAGGCAGGGGATAGGGCAAGATGGAAGCAGATGATCCACTGTGGTGACCCCTAAAGGGTTCAGCCGAGAGAAGAAGAGTCGGTCCATTGGAGTGAATCTACATTGCAGGTCAGTTGTTTTCTTGCCTTTCTAACTTTTACATGGCCTACAAACAAGCAGAATCTACACAGAATCTTAGATCTTTCCACATCAACCTGTCTGGTTATTCCAGGCCTGCGGTCGGAATCAACTGACTATGTGGATGAGCTGTTTCTCCTGGGCTGGAAATGTCTCTACATCATGGCTTGGAACCCTCCCATGCTGTACCTTATGGTTCTGAGACCTGTGTGTATTTATTGTAGATGCAGAACATTGGGTTTCAGATTAAATTATGACTCTTATGTGATTAAAAACAGCTCATTTTCTGCCCATTATTTTTAAAGAAGGCTCCATTCTCAGCTCACTGTCCATTAAACTATACCCAGATCTGGACCATGGGCCTCCTAACCCTGCCAAGCAACAGTGTAAAGTCTTCAGACCTCGATCTCCAGCAGCTGCTCCTGGTTGGTGGAGTACATCTGCTGAAGGCCCTGCTCAAGCTCATGATTCCGGTCCAGCAGTGTCTTTCCCAGCTGTGCGGCCAAATGTAAATCTGCCTCAGAAAAACACACACACACACACACACACACACACACACACACACACACACACACACACAAATCCTGTGAGCCAAAGACCAGACAGTGTCAAACAATGAGTCACAAGAGTCTTATCCAAGAGCTGGTGATCAGATGTAAGCAGATCATATGGTCCTTCTAGATACATATGGATGTCAAAAGCTTCTCCAATTGAAGAACCCAAACTATTAGTCCCGTAAAACCCAGAACCACTTGTTTCATTTTTCCAATGGTTTCTAAAGGAAGACTTCACAGAAGTACACCCTCAAAAACAAAGGTTCTCCAGAGGTTTCTCTGGATCTGTGAAGGTCAGGAAGGTTTGATCTTGACATGGACCTTTGTGAACATTCTGGTAAATGTTCCTGACACGTTTCTTCTACAGATATGGTTGTCTGGGTTTAGGTGGAGGATCAAAGCAGCTTTGGAGGGGCTCTATGGGTGTGACCTTCAGCTGACCACTGATCCCTGTTACTGGGATGGAGAAGGGGGTGGTGGTGGTGGTGAGGGGGGGTCCATTGGAGACACATCAAAGAGACATCAAACATTAATATGTCAACATTGTGAAACAATGTTTCCCTTACAACAGGCTGCTGATTGGAACTGTACAGTCCACCTTAAATGCCGCAGCAGTTACAATGGGCATTTAAGGTGGACCGGACAATTCCACCAACTTCAATTAGGAGACATCTGAACACACATTTTAGGACACTGGCATCACAACCAGTATTCCCAGCAGCACCTCACCCTGCTCCAGATCCGTCCTGCTGTACCACAGCTCCTCTTCACTGTGCTCAAAGCCCTCCTCCACTATCCGATCCGTCAGCATGCTGGCCCGGTTCGAGTCCTCCCTCCGAGTGCCGCAATGTCCTCACAATGTCCACACAATGTCCCCGGTGTCAGCGTCGGGCCCCGGACATCTCTGCATCCGCAGCAACGTGGCAACAGCTCAGCGTCCCCTACAAACAGCGGCAGGGCGGGACATAGCAACGGGACTGGCGGCTTGACTGACAGTTCCGCTGGCCAATGAAGAGAGGGAGGGGGAGGGGCCGAGACGAGTGGGCGGTGTTACGACGGAATAGAGCGTCTGTCACGTGACACGGGTGTTCGTACGAGCGCTGACGTTGTGGAAACGTTTGAAGAACATAATAACAACGTACGGATGTCCTCCGAATGGGAATCTGGGATTAAACCTGTTAGAAAAATAAATAAATAAACAAACAAACAAACAAACAAATAAATAAATATATTATTATAATGAGAAACTGAATATATATTATAATGAGATAATCAATGAGATACTAAGTCCTTATTTGAAGATGCAATAGAATTATTTTGAGATGTTAAGTCATTATTGTTAAATTTGAACTTATTTCTTTAAAATGTTCAGTAATTGCTTTGAGATTAGATAAGTCCTTACTTTGAGATAGTCAGTCATTGGTTTGTAATTATTTTGAGATACTTTTTTGATATTTAAAAACAAATGTTATTTTTTAGATCATAAAAAATCATGAAAAGATATTAATTTTAACAGAACTCACCGCTTATATCTGGAAGGTTTTTTCTGTCAGTCTCTCTGAGAATCGTCATTGATTATTAGGGTACAAGTGTGCACTCGTTAGGCACCCTCCAGTCACTTTCTGTTTGAGACTCCCCCACTTCCTCTCTCTCTTGTGGATCACATGGGTCCTAACTCCGCCCCCTTCCGTGGACAAGGGAACGAGTCGATCAAGGCTGCAGGTCAGCTGATCCTGGAGATGTTAGAAGCTCCTTTTCTGATCTGAAACACCATGAAGCTCTTCAGACTCTCAGCACATCCAGCTGCTGTGGCTTACTCCATGACTACTCTTGGGTCCAGCATGTTGAACAGCATCTTCAGCTTCTACTACGTGAAGCTCTTCTTGAACAAGTATAGGATCTCAGAAGGAGCCTTCCACCAGTCTCAGGTCAGGGTTCCTGCACATGTTCTGGAGACCATGTCTACAATATATACACATCTTTTCGCACTGGAGCTTGTTGGAGAAACTGTCTCCACTGTCTAGGGAAGGGGCATTGCTGTGAGGATTTGATTGCATTCAGCACCAAGAGCATTAAGGAGATGTTGAATGTTGGATGATCACCATCCCACCTCATCCCCAAGTCCTAGTCCCAGGTTCATGTGGATCTGTTTCAGAGAGTCCTAATCAAGTGGCAGTTCTCCCCTGGGACTTGACAAGCTGTGTGCTTTTGCACATCTGTGTCAGCGAGGGCTGCAACTTCGAGTAGATGAAGGCATTCATTAGAAGGGGTGTCCACAAACTTATGGACAAACATTTAATCTCCCTTCTGTTTTTATGCAAAATATGTCCTCTCACTAAAGTATCCAGCATGCATCACACAAATGTCAAAATCCTGTCTTAAACTGGTTAGACTGGTTAAGCTGGTTCACCAGCACAGGATATGCATAGGAGATCTTCTCATTTGAGTACGAGTACAACACAGCATGGCCAGCTTGTCCAGGCTGGTCAGCAAATATGACCAATGCTGGTCATCTACTAGTAGCCTGACCACACTGGTTGACCAGTCTGACTGTGCAGGGTGGTCCAGCATGACCAGCCTGACCATGCTGGTTCACTGGGATGACCAGCCTGACCATGCTGGTTCACTGGGATGACCAGCCTGGCCAATCCAGGTAGTCAGTATGACCAGCTTGATGTCCAGCCTGGTCACGCTGACATGGAAACATCCAATAGGTTGGTTAAGAGCTATGTTGTTTAACCAGCTTAACCAGTATACACATGAGCACTGGGTATGTTTTTTACCATCAAAGGCCTGCGCAGAGGTGGTTGAATAGCAGCAGTGTTGGCTATTGTGTGGCCACTTTTTTTGCAGTGGTCAGCAAAGTTCTAGGTGAGTAGGCAGCTTTACCACAGATGTAGCAGAGGTTTAAACAGTTCAACCATTTACATAAATTCCTTAAAGATGAAATATAAAAATGAAATGACCACCTCCTTGTTTCTACATTCACTGTCCATCCCATCAGCATCACTGACCACACAGGAGCAATTTGTAGATCTATAATTACAGACTGTAGTTCATCTGTTTCTCGGTCCACCCTATCAGACACTCCTACCGAGTGTCTCCACCTTGTAGATGTAAAGTCAGAGACAGAAGCTCAGTTTGTGTTGGTCATCCTCTAGTCCTTCATCAGTGCTCACAGGACGCTGCCCACAGGATGCTGTCAGCTGGATGTTTCTGGATGGTGGACTGTTCCCAGTCCAGCAGAGATGCTGAGGGGTTTAAACACTCCAGCAGCACTGCTGTGTCTGATCCAGTCTTACCCGTGTAACACACACTAACACACCACCACCATGTCAGTGTGACTGCAGTGCTGAGAATGACCCACCACCCACATCATAGCTGCTCTGTGGTGGTCCTCTGGGGTCCTTATCACTGAAGATCAGGGTGAAAGGAGGAGAATAAAGTATGTAGAGATACAGATTAACTAAAGTCTGTAATTATAGAACCACAAAGAGCTCCTGTATGATCAGAGGGGCTGATACAATGGAAAAGGAGGAAAACCAAAAGTGTTGTTGTGTAACATCTCTTGTGGTCTTCAGGTGGTCTACATGATTTGGAATGCTGTGAACGACCCACTGTTTGGCTACCTGCAGGACAACTCCAGTTTGTCCTGTTGTTCTTTGCGGAGACTGTCCATCCTGTATGGTGCTCCGTTCTACAGCTTGGCCTTCCTTCTCGCTTGGTTCCCCTGGAGCACCTATGAGCCCGGGGATTGGCTGAGCGGCGTCCACCTGGTAGTCACACTGTGTGCCTTTGATGGCATGCTTACCTTTGTGCTGCTGGCTCAGTGCGCCCTGTTTGCAGAGATTTCAGAGCACCACCAGAACAGACTGAGGCTCATCAAGTACAACCAGGTGGCGTCTCTGCTGGGCTCCTCCAGTGTGCTCTTCTGTGGCCTCATCTCCAACAACATGGATGACTTCGCTGCCTTCCAGGGCTTCTGCTTTCTGGTGGCCTTGTTGGGCAGCGCCTGCATGATCTACACCGGCTTCTACAGCGAGAGCCGATTTGATAAAAAAGGCTTGGACCCGACCCTCCAGCAGCCTGTCCTCTCGCTGTCATCAGTGACCACCATGACGTGCCAGATTATCACCAACAGAGACTTCCAGCTGTTTGTGGTGATGAACTTCTTCCAGGTCTTCATGCTGGCTTTCTGCAGCAATTTTGCCATGATCTTTGCAGAACATCTCATACCTGCTGATGTTCTTCCATCGCTGGCTAAGAGCATCATGTACGGAGCTGGATTTATCTGCCCTCAGGTAACTGAATTTGGATCTGTCTTCCTTCAATACCCAGCATATGGCTGACTTCAGGCTGTAGGAGAGATATGTGGAACCAGAAGTAGTGCTTGCATCGTATCAGTCAGAGAACCATTTGTAGCACCTACTTAATGTTCACCAGTCTAGCCCACTCACTGTCAGCAACATTAGGATTTGTTGTTTCACACATGCTCTACCACATCTTGTCTTCTTGCAGGTTCTAGTGTTGTGCAGCCAGAATCTGCTTCACATGTTTGGTTACTACAAACTGATCCTCATTACCTTCTACATGGAGGCCTGCGCTGCTGCAGTAATGCTGCTGTTGGGTCCCAGCCACTACTACTGCCTGGCTCTGTTCATCACTTCCAACATGTAAGTGCTCACGACACAATCATCTTGCATCTCTGTGCCTCACAGGTATGCATGCTTACACCACGTCCAGAAAGATCTGATCACCTGTCAAGGTGGAAAGATTAGTGCTCTCTCAGACTCTGTCTGCTCTAACAGACCTTCTAAACCAGCTCTTTATCAGGTGAGTTGAATCAGGTGTGCTTGAGCAGGAGGAGCAGAACGCTGTGCAGGGGTGTGGCACTCTGACCTTCAGCATTACTGTCATTAAGAAGAGGCGGCCAGACCCAGTTTTCAATATGATTCAGAGTAACTGAATCATATTCATCATGACATAATGAGCTGGTTTTGTCTCACGCACTGACCAAACACACCGGTCACATGAGATCACATGATCGCTCGTTCTCGGACTGTCCTGTGACATCCAGGATGGTCAGTAGAACATGGTCATTAACAGGTGAGTTGAATCAGGAGAGCTTTGGCACTCCAGCACCAGGGTCACCTACCCCTGGTTTAGGGACTTCAGGAGGCTTTTAATGAGTCAAAGTGAAGAACAAAGTGCTGTTAGAACCTTTCAGTCTGTGAATGACACACGTCACCATGGGATCTTATTGGTTGATGGATTTTTCCCACCTCTGAATCTGTTTCAGGATTTTGGTCCAGGCTGCTTTCAGTCTCTTCAGTCTTCCCCTGGCGGACATTATTGATTCAGACTTGCAGAAGTACAAGCGCAGGTAAGAACTTACACTGACCTTCAGGAGCGAAGCCACCAATCATGCTCAACTGTGCCTGAATTCCTTTGTGCCGCATGTGTGGCAGGGTTTAGGATTTATCATGCTGAACACTGGGAATGGGAATTTGATTTTGCTGTTATAGAAGCTGTTAACAATGTTGAGGGGGAGCCAGTGTGGAATTTGAATTTGCAGTAATACTGTAGGGGCTTGGATAAATATAGACTATGGTAATGACTAAGGATCTACAGGGGTTGGACAATGAAATTGAAACACCTGTCATTGTAGTGTGGGAGGTTTCGTGGCTAAATTGGAGCAGCCTGGTGTCCAATCTTCATTAATTGCACCAGTAAGAGCAGAGTGTGAAGGTTCAATTAGCAGGTAAGAGCACAGTTCTGCTCAAAATATTTCAGAAGAGGACAAATTGTTGGTGCTGGCGCATCTTTGACCAAGACAGCAAGTCTTTGTGATGTATCAAGAGCCACGGTATCCAGGGTAATGCCAGCACCACCAAGAAGGACCAACCACATCCAACTGGATTCACTGTGGATGCAAGAGGAAGCTGTCTGAAAGGGATGTTCGGGTGTTAACCAAAAAATATCATTCCCAAGACGAATTGACGCTGTATTGGCCGGAAAAGGAGGCCCTAGTGCACCATAATAATCATTTACTGTGGTCTAAAACCAGGTGTTTCAGTTTCATTGTCCAACCCCTGTATTTCTATACAATTGTTACAGTTCAGTACATTGTAATTTTTACCAAATCCATTTTCAGGGAATGTTTACTTTTATGCGATCAGGATAATGCAAAAGTAACCCCAACCTAACTGAATACACAACTGCTACCCAGTGGTTTAAACACAACCCGGAATAAACTGCTACACATCTTTACATACAATTTATTACTTCAAATCCTTACCGTGTTTTTGAGAATGGATATACACACAATGTCACAGGACACTGATATATGGACATGTTCTTACCACCATTACACCACAGTAGCTCTAAAACATCTTTTGATGCCACCCCACACCTACTATCACCTACTGTCTGTTGTCTCCTTTACACAGCTCCCCACTCTCTTCAATGGTTTTTGGGACCAATGCTCTTTTCACCAAACCCGCTCAGTCTCTGGCGCCCATGTTGGTGGTGGCCATTCTGAATCAGTACAGCTATGAGGAGATAAAGGATGGAAAGGTCACAGACCCAAGGTAAAGCTACAAGCACTCCTCTTTTTGCAGAATGTGTCTTTATTTTATTTTTTAATATGTGATTCCTATTATATCAAGTTGAAGACTGTCCCCCTCTAGTGTTATAAAAAGGCTATAACATGACCAACAGTGCCGGAAAGCTTATGGCAGGTTTGTTCAGTCTCTGGCCTGCTGGGTAAGTGGCATGACCATAAACAACTTAACATTTGCATCAGAAGCCAGAAAGCTATTAGAACAGAGTTTTGTGGATGGATGAGACCAACATAGATCGGTTTAAATGAGATTATGTCTGTAGAACGGACAACACTGCATTATGGCATTAAAACCCTATCCTATCTGTGAAACATGGTGGTGGTAGTATCATGGTTTGGAACTGTTTTGCTGCATCTGGGCCAGGACAGATTGCCATTATTGACAGAACAATAAATTCTGAATTATACCAGCAAAAGGAAAATGTCAGGCCATGTCTGTGAGCTGAATCTTGAGAGAAAGTGGGTCATGCAGAAAGACAACAACTCTCTGCACACAAGTTGTTCTACCAAAGAATGGCTAACGAAGAATAAAGTTAATGTTTTGGAATGACCTAGTCAAAGTACTAACCTCAATCCTAGACATGTTGTGGAAGGACCTGCAAGCAATTCATGGAAACCCACCAACATAACCAAGATGAAGCTGTTTTCTGCTAAGATTCCTCCAAACCAATGTGCCCAGCCATGCTTTAAATGAGTCCTGAAAACCCTAGTGCTTAATGATGTAGAGTCGGGTGAGCTGGTAATGGATTTACATCTATTTTCTGGCATCTCGGTGTCCGGGAAGTCCGGGAACTTTGTTCTTCCAGTTAGCTTCACAAGATCTGAACTTATATATAAAAAGTACTTTCAAACTGATGCTACTGTAGTAGAACATATTACCCACTGTAATACTGTATTGGATTTAATACAGTGGGCTTTGGCAGCCCCTAGTGGTATAACATGGTTATAACACCTCTCTCTCTCTCTCTCTCTCTCTCTCTCGCTCTCGCTCTCGCTCTCACCCGCAGCGCACTCCAGGCTCTTCACAGCACCATGTTCTACATGGTTTGTATAGTACCGATGTGTGTGACCGCTCTACAGGTTCTCGCATGGTCGCCATTCTCCATCAGGAACAGTCATACCACAGACTCAAAGTACACAGAGGGATGATTTTACACACGTACAGATACACTGTAATGGAGACCCTGTATCAGAGTGTCTTAATATAGCAGCTATAGAAAATGACATGGTGTGGGCAGAGTAATTGTTTTATATTGGGAGGTTTGTGTATTTATGGCTAAATTATGCATTGCTGGACTGTTGTTATTAAATCGGCGAGAACGCAGAGACTGTGAGACTCTGTACTATACTGTGCTATAGTCAGAAAGAGTGTTTGAAATATCCACAGTGTCCTACACTGAGCTTTTGTTTCTGCTCTGGAGTGAGGACATTCAGATTACATCAGATTACACAATCTTCAGATTGAAACCTCAGTGAAACCCCCTGTTTGGGAAACCTGATGAAGAGACAATCCAAGCCACTACAGGAAGGGTGTGGACAGCAGTTCAATTACAACATTTTACAGCGAGGGTTGAAAGTTTGCGAATCCTTTACAGTTTTCTATATTTCAGTGTTTCACATAATACTTCATCAGATTTTTACACAAGTCCTTAAAGTACACAGAGAAAGGAAAAGAAAATACTGCAATGCAGTATGAAAAAACCTTCTTCCATCTGTGAAACACGGTGGTGGTAGTATCATGGTTTAGGCCTGTTTTGCTGCATCTAGGTAAGAATGGTTTGCCTTCACTGATGGAACAATTGAAGTGGTGCATCCATCAAGAGCAGAGGATGACCTACACACTGAAACACACTCTTAGTGTCTGTTTTCTCTAAAGCACCATGTTTCAGCTGTTCTTTTGGACCTAATATGGAGATATGGGCCTGAGGGATGTGAAAGCAGCATACTTTGAAGCCACACTTCATGTTTATGGGATGTTATGTGCTGCTCATGAGTGTTCTTCAGCACTTATATGTTAAATCATAATTGTTAAATAAATAATATGTCTGAGAGAAACTGGGACTTTATGAGGGAAAAGGATTTTCTATTGTGTTCACTATTGTTTACAAAAGCTGAGATGTTGATTGTAGACATTCTTGAAAGACTTTTATACATAATCACTGTTTAATATCGTGTGCCTTTTTCATTGTTCAGAATAACATAACGATCACATTTGTGGGACCAGTTTCTAATTTTCTTATGAATTTCTTGTTTGTGAAAGTGTTTCTACACTCTTACAGTTTTGACTGGATTTGGAACCTAAATGTAAAAACGGGTCTACTGAAGGTACTCATGATAAACCATATACCCACACAATACATAAAAAAAGCTCTTACAGTGCTCTTATTGAATATGTACTACGTATATAAACAAATTGTGAAAATGTTTTTAATGTATTCTGTTATTATAGCAATAATGGCTTCTGTGCATTCTTTCCAATTAAATCTAAAATGTGATCATTAATGCTTACAGTTCTTTTATTATTTTACTGATTTAAGACAATTATGTTTAGTGGAGTAATGCTAATAATTCTTCATATCATTATTATTATTATTAGTAGTAGGTATGTAATTTCTATATTAAAAATGGTGGTAGTAGTGGGGGTAGGAGTGGTAGTGGTGGTAGTAGTAGTAGTAGTAGTAGTAGTAGTAGTAGTGGTAGGAGGGATGGTAGTAGTAGTGATAGTAGTGATGGTTGTAGTAGTGATAGTAGTAGTGATAGTAATGGTGATAGTAGTAGTAGTTAAAGTATTGGTGGTTGTAGTGATGGTAGTGATAGTGGAGGTGGTAGTAGTTGTAGTGATGGTTGTAGTGGTGATGGTAGTAGTAGTAGGGATGGTTGTAGTGGTGATAGTAGTAGTAGTGATGGTAATAGTGATAGTGGTGGTAGTTGTAGTAGTGATGGTTTTAGTAGTGGTGGTTGTAGTGATAGTGGTAGTAGTGACGGTAGTAGTGATAGTATTGGTGGTTGTAGTGATGGTAGTGATGGTAGTGGAGGTAGTAGTATTGGTGATAGTAGTAGTGATGGTAATAGTGATAGTAGTGGTGGTAGTTGTAGTGATGGTTTTAGTAGTGGTGGTTGTAGTGATAGTGGTAGTAGTGATGGTAGTAGTAGTGATGATAATGTATATAAAGTCATTTTGTAATTAAAGTGTGAAATATTGGTTTGTAGTTGTAATAGGTATCAGTTTCTATATTAATGATTCAGTTATGTATAAATGTATTTAATACTATTATTATTATTATTATTATTATTATTATTATTATTATTATTATTATTATTATTATTATTATTATTATTATTATTACACAGATGACAGATTAAATAAAAAAGTCCTTCCGGACTTTTATTTTGTCAGGTGCGGGGCCGTGCCTCCATGTTGGATTGGTCGGTGTGTTTGTGTTCCGCTTCCCGGTTCAGAGATGCGGTTGTTCTGATGGTAAAATGAAGCGGCTGAACGGAGGCGCAGTTTGTGCCGCTGCTGGAAGGACGCTCTGCGCTCGGCGTTCTGTTCGGGATCGACTGACTCTGTGTTTCACTAACAGCCTCATCAGCTCGGGCTGAAGCTGCGCTGTTTCTGCGGTAAGTCTGATACACAACCAGAACCTGAATCAGAACCAGAACCGCTGTGATACCGGCTCCAATCCAACCAGAAACTGAACCTGAACTAGAACCAGAACCGCTGCGATACCGACTCCAATCAAACCAGAACCAGAACCTGATCCAGAAGCAGAACCGCTGTGATCTGATCCCGGCTCACTGAAGCAGAATCAGAGCCGGTTCTGAACCGGTTTTTCAAACCCATTGACTGTTTGTGTTTTAGGTAGAAGATACAATTTATAACCATGAAACCTGATCATATAACACAGTGTTTATCTCCTTATTTATCTTCTTATCTGTTTATCTGTCTATTTATCTCCTTATTTATCCCTTTATCTGTCCGTTTATTTATGTATATTTATGTTTGTTTATTTATGTCTGTGTTTATTTGTCTGTAAATCCCACTTTGAATCATTGAATCATTTAATCGATTCTTTAAGCACATGGTTCATTTAAATGGCCAATTCAAAGGAATCGATTCAGTGGATTGATTCGAAAGGAGCATCATTACTGGAGCCACAAAAGGCCCCTTTCTGTCTGTTAACTACCAACCTGTCCAACTGCACTGATTCAGATATACATGTCCTCATTTTCATAGGTGTCTGTAACTGTTCAGATGATCTGTTTAATGAAGGTGGGTGTTCCTGGAGACCACTTTAGATCACCTCTAAGCTTGGTAGCAGTCGAGAGGTCTCCGTATCAGTGGACAGTAAAGCAAAGCTGTGTTAAGAAAACAGAAATATCACTTTATTTCTTTCTTATGGCCCTGGTAAGGAGTTGGGATCTCTGTAGATCTTTATGCTCCCATGCTTCACTGCTGGGTTATGTAGCCCTTGACACTCTTACAGTCTCATTTTTTTCAACTTCCAGAGATGGACCCTCTAAACCAGTTGAACGTCATGCGTCTTCAAGATCCCCTTCCCACCGCACTAGACCTCTCCATGGGCTGCAGACAGATTCCAGTTCGAGCGAGCTCCGTGGAGGCCCTGGATCTCGTGAAGAAGGCCAGCCAGACCGATCATAACTCAGGGACCAAAAGCAGGATAGTTCCAGAAAGTGATGTATCCAGACCTTTCAAACAGGGTGCACCTGGCGGTTCTCAGCTGGACCCTGCATCGAGGTTTGTTTATGGATCAAGGTATTGTACCGTGCCCTTACACGATGCCAGTACTTTGCCTTTGCTCAGTGTACTGCCTGCTATGGCCCTAATGCCCTCGCCATGCCCACCCATAGACCCTGATGATGGCAACGCTAGTGTTGAAATGGACAAAGTGTTTACTCCTCCCTCCAGGAATCCCCTGGAGAGGCTGATTGCTGCTTCACCGAATGTCGACACTGGAACGCCAATGCGGACCAGAGGTGCGACTAAGGCGAGGAAGAATACGCTGAACGGATTGGATTCACAGTCGCAGTACGCTAAAGCTGTTTACCGTGTTCAAAATATGACCGAGTCACCTAAGACGAGAAGCAAGAATTATTTTGTACCCCAGGACAGCGCTTCTCCAACTCCTTCGTTACATTCCACCAGCTCTATCATTTCTGAAGACTCCTCTGTAGTAGAGAGACACTCGTTAGTGCGCAAGCAGACTGCCGTGGAAACTATATCATCTGAATGTACTTTCTCGGAGGCCAATTCCCCTTGTTCTGTTGAGTACATTTCCAGTGACGACAGCGACGTAGTCGAGGTGCCTGTAACTAACTCAGCCTGTGAGGAGTCCCACAAACACAACCTGCGGTCGACGAGAAAGATGAGCCAGAAAAGGGAAACTCTTTCTTCGCTAGAGCAAAAGCTTAATGCTAACTCTGGCCTAGACTGCAGACGTGCAACTCGTGCCTGTCGGGCTAAGGCACTCAGTTTCCAAGAAATCGAACAACTTTTGGAGTCAAGTGAGGCATCCTCACAAGCCCTGCTGCAAGAGAGCGATGCAGAAACTGACGCGTTCGTCTCCAGAAACCTCCACTCTACCTCAGATGCCGAAGACGAGGTTCTGAAACCTCGACAGGACAGAGCACCATCTTTGCCCTCAAGCCCATCTAAAAGAGTGACCCCATCTAAAAGAAAAAGAAGGAGCAACTCTGTACCCAAAAAGAGGAGCAAAGCTAAGAAGCGGACAAAGCCGTCACCCCGCAGCAAAGCAGCCTCTGGGACGGCCAAGAGACGAAGGAAAAAACCACGTCCGTCCAGGTCGTCCACCTCCATGTTCCCCCCCGAGGAGCCAGAGATCATGCTGAAATATCTTAAACAAGCAAACAAAGAGGAGAAGAAAGAGAGCAAGGGGGACAGCTTTGCTCCCTACATCCGAATGGACCTCTCGTCGTGTACTGTCGTGAACTTCCAGGACGATGACAGTAATGCTAGGTCAAAGAAAGGCCGGTCTTCTGCTGGTTTTTCAGCATCTGGTCTTGTGCCCAAAACCTCCTGTTTGCAGCTGGGAAGGCTTAGCTCAGATGAAAGGACTCTGACATGTCAGCTGTGCTGCCTGTGTGGCAGGACGGCCAATTCCATGGGCTTGGGGGACTTGCATGGGCCCTACTATCCCTCTGGATATCAGCCAGACTCTTGCCAGATAGCAGCAAACCACAACAGTGAGTTGGTGCATGGTCTAGACAGCAGTGGACATGGTCTAGAGGTCAATGAGGTGGAAGGCCCTGAACGGTTGATGGAGCAGATCTTGTCAGATCAGTGGCCTGGTGCCCCTGAGTCTGGCAGCCACTGCAGAGAGCGCTGGATACATGAGGACTGTAGTATCTGGTCTGCAGGAGTTTTCCTGGTCAAGGGCAAGCTTTACGGACTGGAGGAGGCGGTCAGACTCGCCCGAGAAACCGTAAGTCCAAGAACACTGGCTTTATTATTTACAGTCGCATTAAAATCCATGTATTAGTCAGTTTCACATGATCACACTTTCAGTGTGTAACACTACGTAACTGGAGCCATATTAGTAGATCCTGAAATACCTTCAGATCACTCTTCAGCTTGTCAACAAATGCACATGTCCATGTGGGGGCGTTCAAAGCATGATTTTATGGCAGTGGAGTAAGAGTGAATTACTTACACTGTAAAAAGTGTCCTCGAGGGACGTTTACGTGGTATTAAGTTTGAAAGAGTGGAGGAACCTCTTAAGGTGCTTCAATAAAAGGAAGGGTTTCTTGAAGTTTCCTTGAAGTTCCTCCACAATTTCAAACGGAAGGACAAAAATAACCAAGGATCTTGTTCTCGAATGCAGAGGCTTCGTGCTATGAAGACAAAAATCACAAGCTTCATTCTGAGCTTTGCCGCAAGGTGCGCTAGTGACTGCCATGTTGTCTTGTACTGTCGGTGTGCATTTCCTGACTGAGCTTGCTTGGTATTCTCCTTGTGATCATTGCAGGTGTGCTCGTGTTGTGACAGAGCTGGTGCCACTCTGGGATGCTTCTTTAAAGGCTGTCCCAATAAATACCACTTCCCCTGTGCTCTCCAGGCTGGTAAGCGTACTAGTGTTCAGTGGGGCCCAAACATGCACTTGGTGTAGTAGCTGTGCCTGCAGCTGTTCCGTTCTTGTTCTTGCTCTGTTGTAACGACATCTGGATGGTAGACCTCTAGGACCTGGTTTCTTCACCAATGGACTCTCGGAAGATAATGTGAATTACGTTACGACAAACCCAATCCTGCTTACTAAAATAAATAAAAAATAATGATGTTTAAAAAACACGAGTGCTAGTATTCAGTATCGTGATACTGTCCATGGATATCAGAGTACCAGGTGGTGTTAGATCTGATTACATGATGTATATGAACATGAAATGAAGTGATGGACCCATTCTTCCTAAAATAATGCCTTAATTTAGTATTAAATATTATTATTTTAGTGATTATCTCATTATTATTTAATTAAGTTAGTAGGACTGGGTGTGTCCTAAATGTGAAACATGTCATTGACACTCCCATGATCTTCTGAAGAGCATCTGAAGTTGGCTCTGGGATTTGAGTTTGATTGTTGAATTTCGTGTGTATCTGATCGTCTGGTCTCTGTTTGTCCACAGGTTGCTTGTTCACTGAGGAAAACTTTACTATAAGATGTCCAAAGCACAAGGTAACACTCCAGAACACACTGCTTTACACTCGTCCTCCATTAACACTGCTTTGAGATCATTTTCTTGTAACTAGGTTCATGGTTTATAGGGTTTGACACACACGTCCTTCTTCCATTCTTCTTCCCAGGATAAATCGCCCAGAACCAGCTTGAGCAAACTGCAGAACAGATGACACGTTAGTACGAAAGGTCTGTGCTTCTGCAATTCTGTCTTTTAGCTGAAGCAGTGAAGCTTGTTGTGTTCTCAACAGGTCGTCTAGTCTCGATGTGTGGAAATCTAAAAAACTGGACTGGAGTTGGGAGACGTGCTCTCTGAGGTCTTTGAGGGGTTAGACTTTAAAGCTCACATTCCCAGATCAATGTTAAACCTGGTTCTAGATTAAAGAGCAGTTTCAGTGCTTATGTGTCAGTGATGCTGCACTTAAGTCCAAGACTAGGCTTTAACCATATCTGTGAAACAGTCCCTTACAGGGTCAGTTACAGGGCATGTTCACACCTGCACTTTTAGTCCGGTTTAATCAGACTCTGGTTCGGTTCACTCTTGGTTTGGTTCATTTGGGCAGGTGGCAAAACTGCAGACCCAAACAACCAGACCAAGAGCCTTTAGAGGAAGGTGCCTCAAGGCCCTTTCACACAGAGTATGATTTTGTTGTCCGAAAAACGGATGCGATTCACGCCGCATCCGACACATTTTTGGCCTCCTGCACTCTTTAAATGGAGCTAGAAATAAGTCTTTCTTTTCTCTCCGCTCCCTGTTCACTCGTGCTCTCTTTAATTTCACACCAGTGCTCATTTGCAGGGGAAACTGTAGTTTAAACTCTGTGGGGATGAAAAAACTAGGATGTTCAGAGAGTACTAAGATGTTTTTCAAGCTTACTCTGGCAGTAGTGCCCCATCCTGGTCCTGGTGATCTCCCAACATTCAGCTCCAACTCTAATCTAACACACATGATCCAATTAACGAAGGCCTTCAGAGGCTTTAGGGCTGGTTCTGATGTTTTAGCAGCCCTGGACATTATCCTGGTGTAACAGTACCAAGTCCAATAATAATCTATAGTGACATAATGTAATGCCATCTAATCCCTTGGTACTCCGGCATTCCCCAGCCTTTCAGCTCTGCTCCACCACACTTTCCCTTTAACGTCTGTAATTTCATAGTCTGTGTGTTGCTGACTATAAAATTTTATTGTGATTATATTTTGTGTTCTGCTACAAACAAGATGAGCTCTTCCACCACCTTCTCGCTTCATCTGCAGCTATGGAAACAGAGCTCTGATTGGTCAGCCTGACTTTAACTCTTCAAGATGCAGCATCACAGTCCTTGTGTTTCAGATTGGTTGCGAAAGATGTCATTAATAATCCCTTTAGAAAGCTTTCTTTTTGTGCGTGAAATCACTCACAAAATCAGTGATCCCTGAATTGGACCAGAGCAAATAACGGCAGGTGTGGAAATGTCTCAAGACTCAAGGCTTAAGCTGAGTCCTGAGTGCAAAATAAGTCAGTTCTTTCTTCAACAAAGCAGCGAAAAATCAAATGAACACAATTCATCGCTGACCTCAGATGCAGCTCATCAGCCATGTAATGACTTCCGTAGTTCGGAACGTGTGACGCTAGGCCAACCTCGTTAATACACCTTTTCAGAGCATCATCTTTGGTGTCTTTGCTTCCACAGAACAAAGTACATCACCGCCACACAATTGAGGAGCAGCGAAAGTCCAGAAGCTCCATCGGTGGGAAGCCAATCTGGAGTTTAAGGCCTCACACGGGGATGTGCTCCGCCTGAGGATGAATCTGGTTTACGTTTTGCTTTTCTCACTCAAAGGTGAACTCCACTAGACATCCCCATCATATCGTTCCCTTCTTCTCCTCCTGCTCACATTTGGATCCCATTTAGAGTTTACAAGTTCTCTTTTTTTGGTCTCCAGCTTATGACTTAGGAAATGAAGATATCGAGCTGTTTACAATGATTTACAAGCAGATGAATGTTCATGGTACCAAACCCAGTGCTATAGTTTCAGGACCTACTGTTGTTTAATGTTTGTTTGTTTTGTTTTTGCCACTCTTTGTGATGAAGGGTCATCATACCATTCCTTTGCACAAGTGGATTTGGATGGATAATTTGAACACAGCTGAGATTTTTTTAAAGATGTTTTCAAGGTCAAATGTCTGACAACATGGAACTGAATTCAAATGTACTTTTATTTTTATTATTATTATTATTATTATTATTATTATTATTATTATTATTATTATTATTATTTTCAAGTGATATAATCATATTGAATACTGACCCCCTTTGGCCTCGTCTCTGATAAACCCACCATATACAGCGATCAGCCATAACATTGTGACCACCTCCTTGTTTCTAAACCCACTGTCCATGTTATCAGCTCCTCTTACCAGGAGAACAACCCACCAGTCACACAATACCTGCTCTGTGGTGGTCATAGGGGCTCTGACCATTGAAGATGAGGGTGAAATGAGGAGAATAAAGTACGCAGAGAAACAGTCTGCAACAGTTCTACAATGAGAGTAAAAAACAAAGAGGTGGATGTAATTTTATGGTTGACCAGTGTACGTGCACTTGGTAGGTTTGCAGTGGACTGTAGCTCATCTTTGCTGCCTCTTCTGCCCATCCATTACTGGAAAAGGACCACCACTGACCAGTGCGGCAGTCACACCGGAATGGTTGTTTTTGTTTTAAACACTATGTACGTTTACTGACCACGTTATTCCACCCACCTACGATGTTGCTTCTGTAGATCATCTTTTTCTTCTACACCCACACTTCATCAGAGGTCAGTGAATGACCATACAAACACTATATATTGTTAGGTGGTGGACCACTTTTTTACCAAGCTGTTACACACTTATACACACTTACTGTGCCACAACGATGTTCACTGTTCTGAGAATGGGCCAATCCAGATAATGCTCGTTAGTGGTGAACCTTTTCCACTAGTGGACTACGGTCTCACTGAAAACCTGCGCAGTGGTCTGTGTAAGAGATAAAATGTGAGTATTTCTCCCTAGAGTGAGCAGCAGTAGACTTAAGGGGTATCTTCTGGACTCTGATTTATCTAAGACATCTTGTAAAGCCTTTGTTTCTACCCATTCCTGTCAAACTGTACTGCTGCACAAGTCAGATCTTCTCAGAAGGTACCATATGCACTAAACATGAACATATTTATGAGTATTTATGTTTATTTAATGTGTATATGCATATT
Source organism: Acestrorhynchus altus (assembly GCA_034509495.1). Lineage (NCBI taxonomy): Eukaryota > Metazoa > Chordata > Actinopteri > Characiformes > Acestrorhynchidae > Acestrorhynchus > Acestrorhynchus altus. The sequence continues at coordinate 3,083,505 of CM067505.1, forward strand.
TATTATTTGCAGATTTTCAACCTCAGCTGAAAGGAGTGCACATCGACAGGCAGGGAACTGGTTCTTATTTATTGATATAAGTGATGAAATGTGATGGATTTGGGTATGACGCACTTTTGTTTTTGTTCTGGAGTCTGAATCGTTAGAGATGTGGAGGAGCTGCTGCCTGTGTAGGATGTACAATTTCACCCTATGCCTTGTGATGTCTCTGTGGGTCATGTTCCAATAAACATTTTTACTACCTTTGGCTCTTCGTCTTGCTGGTATGGGTTTCATTGGATTGCTCTGGACTGATTTGGCCTGGTGGTGGTGCCAGAGGAGCCTTCTTTAGATAGTGGTTCTCTCTCACACTCACACACACACACACACACACACACACACACACACACACACACACACACACACACACACCCTTGCTGACTGTTGCTTCCAGACATGCATGTAAAGTTAACTTGAGTGTGTGAAAAATGCACTGACTGGACCCAAACAGGCCTGCAGGTGGTGCCACACTTCTGAATTTGCAACAGTGGTTGGGTTGTGTCTCAAGCGGCTGCAGTGAACTTCAGCAACGTTTGAGGCATACCGTTTAGAACATCTTACAATGTTTGACATGCGTTTCGTGACCTCCGTTTTAGTCATGAGCATGGGGAAAAGTTCTGTTTTTAATTTGATTAGACCTGTTTACAGAGCACATCAGGCTGTTACAGATGTTCCTTTGAAAAGATCTGACACTGAATTTAGCAGTGAGGGTGCAGGAGAGGTTTTCTTCTAATGAGTCCTCAGTGAAGGTCATGTTAGTGCAGGAGTTGCTGCACAGTAGAATAGTGCACAGTCTGCTGTAAACCCTCAGTGCTAAATCTTTCTGGAGGTCAAACCTTTCTAGCAATCCTACAAGCAGTTCGCTTGTTCTCAAAAGCACTCTGGGTTAATGGGTGACTGGAGAAATTCTGGTGTATCTAAAAATAAAATGTGAAAATTGTCATGTTTGTTCACAATTTAATTAAAAAATGAAATCCAGATTCTCAACAGATTACGATATTTTTAGTTTGAGTCGATCACTGTTCAAACAGTATAAATACAGCGTCTAATTATGCCCATACAACCACAATCATGGGGAGGACTGCTGACCTGACACTTGTCCAGAAGGGTGATCCACGGAAGGTCAGTTCTGGCTATTCTCTGAGTGCTGTATCAAAGCATATTAATAGACAATTAACTGGAAGGGGAAACTGGTGGGAAAAGGGGCACAAGCAACAGGGATGACCACAGCCTTGAGAGGACTATGTTCACAAAGTTCACAAGGAGAGAGCCACCACGCCGAGGTCTTCAGGGCCCAATATCAAGGTCTTAAAAGGACTAAGGAGAAAAAGAACTGGACTGCTGCTCAGTGATCCAAAGTCTTTTCAGATGAAAGCAAATTAGACCAGGGACAATTCTACAAACAAAAAATAGTACATTTCAAGACAAATTTGGAATATTGGTTCTAAGCAATTGGCAAATATCTCACAATATCCCCACTAACACCATGCTCACAGCATTATCAGCAATCTGGACATTTTTGTTGAAGGGTGAGACTTTATCTATAATCAGGCAAAAGAAGCAAGCTGATTGTCTCTTTTTGTTGAAGGGCAATACTGTCCGTAAACTTACACTCCTTCAAGGGTAGGAGGGAAGGGGTATTTTACTTTCTATGGTTTTCTATTCCGCGTATCAAAAGAAACACTTCAATTTTAAAGTAATTAAACAACAAATGCAATTACTTGAGCCCCCTTAATAAGGCTCTAGACACGCCTGCGTAAGTACCAATTTTAAAGCTTGACATTTGTTTGTCGTTCATCTATTTTTATAGATAGCAGTGTGTCAAACAGTGTCCGATACCACGTTTGCAAAGCTGTAAGTGAGATCTGAGATGGTTTGAGGACAACTGTGAGATGATTAGGGGATGTAATTTAGTCAGAGCTAATTGCTGCACAGGACGATTTCTTGCAGCTCCTGAAGCAAACTTCAGACATTAACCATGTTTTTGTCTTTAGGTAAGAGGGACAAGTACATTTCTTATAGCTTCAGCAAAACCCATAACACTTAGATCTCACATTTGAAAAGTCTGTCAGATGATGTATCTTGACAGACGTCTGATACCACAGTGTGGCATCAATCAGGCAGTTTGTTAATGGCACATTTCCATGCAGAGCACCTCCTCTAATCCAGTATGAGTGGCATTCTGAGCCGTGTCACATTTTACACATAGTGAAATGCGAGGGAATTCCAGCGTCAGCACACATGTCCCGCCGTTCTTCATGGTGAACATAGCAGTGAAACTGCCGTCCAGCACCTGTCTCTGTCCACAGGCATGCCATTACAGATTTAGCTGATATTTGACAGAGTCATATGCTGCTGGACCTTCTGGTGATTTATTACAAGCAAGGTCAGAAAGCAGTAATGCTTAATGGTGGTGCTGCCAGCAGACTGCATGTGATAGATTGAGAAGGAATTCAGAGAAATGCCTGACCCATATGGTGGTCTAAACTTACCGGGACAGTCTAACCAATATATATATTAAGACGAGGCTAATAATGGACATTCTCCTTTAGAAATCCCTTTCAGCTGCAGCTCCAGGCTCAATGTCTGGGACAGTAGAATAGAAATCATTGTATTAAGATATGTACACTGGGTTTTGGCACAAGAGGACACCAAGTGCTTCCCCCTCTGACCTATGAAAAGGCTCTCGGAGGCTACTTTTGGGTAGTGCACCACTTCATCATTGATAGACCTGACTGTACGACACTCTCAAAGACATTGTCCGTATTCAGCAGACTTCGAGAGGGGTGCATCATTGGACAGAGAGATGCAGGATGGTCATTTTGATGGTGTTTGAGTGCAAGGGTCTTGTGGTCAGCACGTCATTCCTGCTTTTGCTGTGGAGCAACACACTGCCCCAACTGATGTGATAATCTGGGGTGACAATGCATACAACGGTCAGTCACTCCTAGTAGTGACATGAGGGACACTAACAGCTCAGCAATATGTGCAGGACATCCCGAGGCCATGTGTCACCTCTTCCAACTGACCTTGTTCAGCAGGATAATGCTCCCACACACAGCAAGGGTTTCCCAGGAACGTTTCCCGAATGTTTCTCCCATCAGTTACCACTTCATGAGGTCAAAACCAGGGTCCACTGGTATACCACTGGTATAGCCATCCGTGTTTCCACTGATGCACTCTGAACTCATCCTACTTCCGTCCTCATGATCCACATCCTCAATAACTATTAGTGAACCCATTCCAGAACCAGCCATGAAACCCAAAGGCATGCTACTACCTCACCCGTGCTTGACTGATGAACCTGAATATTTTGGATTGTGAGCAGATCCGTTTTCTTCTCCACACTTTGACCTTTACATCACTATGGTGAGGTTAATCTCGGGCTCAACAGTCCATAAAATCTTTGTGACTCATGGTCCTGGGGTCAACTGTGTTCATTGCTGTAGACCTGTCCACAGCACCGTGCGCTCACTGCTCACTCTTTTTTATTTCTCAGCAGCCCATGAAACATTTTGTGGCTCATCTTTGCAAATTCCAAAATGAATGTTTTGCATCTTGTGGAATGGTCACTATTCCAAAGCTCACAAACTCACTGCATGATGTAACGTAAGACCGTGTTCCAGGGTCAGATTGTGTTTTGCTGTTTTGTCCCTGTAATTAGGCACCTGTGGGCTATTTGTTTTCCATTTGTTTACCCAGCCTGATTACATGGCACTGCTCTGACCTCTCAAAGGCCAAGAGGTCATGGCCCTGAGGTCGACTGCGAGTGCTTCCTCAGACCTGTCCACAATGAACTACACTCTCGCTGTCCTTGAGATGCTGGCCAAACATCCAGGCAGATAAGCTGACAGATTCTTTCAACAGATATTTCAACTGATCTCATATCTTCCTTTTACAAAATATATGAAATGTTCAATAAAAGATCTTGAAAATAAAATACGAACCAGCAAAACGTGGGGTTACCTCAGGGGTGACTTGGGAACACTCCGAAGTCATTCCATCATGGAATACATCCTGGAACCAGTTCTGGACAACTAGGGTCCAACGGCATGGTGCATTCTCCTGCTGCAATATCCCATCATTGAGAGGCCTGCAATGAAACGTAGTGGCAGCTTTCGTTGATGTTATGCAGACCAGCGGACCCAGCTCATGCCATGTAAATACACCCCACACCAGTATGGAACCATATGGTACATTGATCTGTGTGTGGATTTGTGGTGTTCACAGAAGCACTCTGGTGGGACTTCTGCTCACATATGATGCCCTGACCTGTGGGATGGGCACGTGGGGTCTCCTGTATTGGACGTCTGGCAGAGTCATTAAATAATAAATAAATAAAATAAAAAAAAACGTAAAAATTGATTCTACTACAGCTGATCTCAATATTTAGATTTTTCGCAGGTTAAACTTAATCCCGTTTTTATTGTTTTTAAAGAAATAGTTACAGAGTCATATCATATCCATAACATTGTTTTAATGGTACTGCAATCTTTCACTGTGCACTGTGCACCCCGTACAGTGGGTGTGAGAGTGTGTGTGTGTTTAAGAGCGAGTGTCTCCTAATCTGTACTTTCCCTGAGCTCAGCCATTCTTTACACAGCTGACCACTTCAGCTGTTGCTCACACTTGTGCTCCTCCCCAGGCTTGTTGGGGCACAAACTGCCCCATATAGCTCCTGTAATGATAATGATTTGTTGATAATCCATAGCAAGGACACACACACACACACACACACACACACACACACACACACACACACAGAAGTGTATTTCAGTTGTAAACCTCCCAGGGCACCAATTTTACATTTACACGGCTGAATATTTAATGCCGTTTTTATTTTAAGTTTGTTACAAATAGCTAGAAAGAGGTTGTCTATGATACACTATGTGTCCAAATGTTTGTGGACACCCCTTCTAATGAATGCATTGGGTAGCTTTAAGGTGCACCCATTGCTGACACACCCAGCTTGTTTACTTCCTCTAGAGAAGTATTGGAAATAGAACAGGACTCTTTGGAGCAGATCCACACGAACGTATTAGCACCGATTAGGTTTAGAGGGGTATCAAGACCTCCAGTATGAAGCTGTGGAGCAGTGGAACTGTGTTCTCTGGAATGATTGGGGATGCGGTCCGGTACTGGTCATCCAACGTCCTGACCTCACTAACACTCTAGTCACTCAATGCAATCAGATGCTACAGTCCAGGACATCCCTGGACAGTCGAGACAGTTACTTATAAACTCTTTTGAATAAGCTTGCATTTCAGAAGAAACAGTGAATGGACAGGTGTCCCGATACTTTTGTCTATATAGTGTATTCGCTCTTTAATATTTGATCCCCATTTCAGTGTGCAGGCTGCTTCCGTGGCTTTGCTGAGCTCCAAATGTTGCCGCATTGTTCTGCTGTGGAAAAAAACGGCTGTTTTCAGTAGAATGTCATTGGAAGCGAAAGAGGAAGATGTTAGTTGGCAGGGTGTGCTGACACTGAAACGTCCAGCCTGTTTGGACCATACAAGTGTTAGCATTTCACAGCTTATTTGGATGACTTTTCCGGATAGGGCCCTAAACAAAGTACTCCCAGAAATCCACTCTGTCTTTGAGGCTGACCGCTGCTCCAACTTCTCGGTCTTGCGTAAGAGGGATGAAACTGTAGGTGCTGTTGCTGGACACAGAGGCCTTTTTGTTTTACCATGGCTGAAATAAACAGGGCATTGATCAGGTGACGACCTGATTGCTCACGAAGGCCACTGACCCTGATGTTTGATTGGCCATCGGCCCTCATTTTCCCAACAGTGGTGATTTGTAGTCCTGCTTGGCAAAGAGATGACTCAGCAAAGAGGGAGAAAAAACCCCAGCTTCCTTTATGAGATAACAGCATTATTGTCTGAGTGAATAGCTCAGGAAAAGACCAGGAGTTGATGAGGTCTTTAAAGTGTCAGGACCATTAGAAAACATCATTCACACTCACATTCCATGCTGGTGTCCAAAGCACACACGACCCAGACAACCACTGATTAAGGTGAGGATGAAACGGTGTCTGGGGATTTTCCGTGATAGTCCTGGAACCGAAGAATAGAGAGGTTTAATTGGATGAACGTTATGAAGATCTGACTGTGGTGCTGTGTTTACATGGACGTCTACACTTGAAAGGAGTTCAGTAAAATCAAATAACCATGATTAACCGCTGACCCCAGTTACAGTCAACCAGACAGGACAGATTTATGGAAGGAAAGTTCACGTTACAAACAGACAATACGGTCACCAAACTCAATTCAGGAAATACCTGCACGAAAGCATCTCTCAACCCACTCAAAACTGTTTACATAGATTTTTGATATATTTTCAAAGCAAATACACTCAAATTATATACCTCAATAAAACCTTTGGCAGACTGCAGCTGAGTTAGGCTGCATTTTTCATCCACTATGTCAGAGAAGGCCGTTTCAAAGTGAAGGATCCTTCATATACGGCCAAGAAATGCAGTCTATATTCAGAGTGAATTGGAGGATGCAACTGCTGTAACCCACAGTTGACCATGTATGAACCACGCGAAGGGAAAAATCGAAACGCAGCACCACCAAAAGGGTGCAAATGAAGCCTCCAGAGCAGAATTCATATGGAAAAGTTCAGTTTTCACATACTAAAATTCAGAAATTGGACTCCCTTCACAAGTTTCATGCCAGAAATGCAAGAGGGAAGACATTTCTGGTGACGTCAACAGTCCTATCAAAAACCCATCCAGCAGGTATTGGAATGCAGCTAATATTGAATATTGAGAGACGGAAGTGATATAACTAAACGCAGAATCATTTGTAAAACATAATGAATAAATAAATTACTAATAAATTATTAGAAATGCAATTTTCTCATTGAAAAAGTTAGGACACCCCACATTTTTTACTAATTAAAACCCCTAAAATTAGAATCAGGTGCTGCATATCAGCTTCAAATGATTAGACCATCGTTAGAGAGGACTTTGGAGGTCTTATTTAAACCTCAGACATTAGTTTAGTTTGCTCTTGATTGTTGAAGTGAGTGATATCACCGTAGCCAAATCCAAAGAGCTCTCTCATTTCTTCAGAACGAAGGTTGTAGGTGTGCAAGGAGGAAAAAACAATAACAATAAGACTAAATTTTGGACACCTGGACAAAGAACAAGGCTTTGAATAAGGCTATGTGGACACAAAGACCTCACACCAACTGTGAAGCGTGGAGGTGGAAGTGTCATAGTTTAGGGCTGATTTCTTGTTCAAAAACTGAAGCTGAAGTGGAGGTGGACCATGCAACATGACAAAGACCTAAAACCTTTCAGTAAATCCACCTTGAAATGACTCAAAAGAAACAGGGTTTGGTCAACCGAAGTAAAAAAAAAAACTTTAGTATTAACAATTTACTTAAAACTAACAAATATTGTATTAATCAATATTGTAAAAAAAATGTAAAAGTGTCAAAAATCTGGAGGCTGTGCATGAACAGATTCATAATAATGACCCAACTAATATGTGTCTGGCCAATGATATCACCTGATATTGACCCAAAATATGGTTACAGCTGTTTTGTTCACAACATTGCCAGGATTTGAACTCCTGCATCCTCCTGATTTTGGTATTCCTGTGTTCTACACGTACAATGAAAAAAGAAAGAAAGAAAAAAAATGAAAACAAGCAAAATAAGAACCATGACAGCTAAAAGGACCCTTTGTATGCGTTAGAAGCAGTTATGAAATCTGAGTTCTCGGAAGAGGAGCATTCCTGAAGCCACTTCTTCTCCTAATTTAAGGTCTTATGAATTCCTGTCTAACCTTCAACAAGGTTTTTGAACAAAGGTTTTTGTACCTCTTATAAGAAGGGTTTTTTTCTGGCCTACTAGCTCAAAGCAGAAGTTGCCCGAATTCCAGTAAGTTCTCTGAGTTCTCTCCATGCTGATGGGATGGTCCAAACTCACACAATAGTTCTTTGCCTGGTTAGATGATTCTTCAAATACAAGGAAATCTTAATCTTTCAAAATGGGTCAATGTAGAACCAGTCCAATGCTGGCTGCTGTTGAAGACTTGTCATCTTCTTCTACACCAGAACATTTATCTTGTGAATGATGGATCCTCACGTTATCGTATAAACCATTAATGAATATAAACCATTTCTGGACTTAAACTGACATTTAATTTACTGATATGATGGGCCACAGTCATTTTCAAGCTCCTAAAAATAGAACTGGCCAATGGCCAGCGGGTTTTTGTCCATCTTAAACCTTCTGTTTCAATAATTTCACACCAAATCATCCAGCCCCTCCTCCTGATCCATCAATCACTCTCACTTTGTCAGCAGACAAACAGCTCACATCCGTTTCTGCTCCAGAGGCCGAAGTGCTTCTCTGTCCCCGTTTCCTACCTTTCAATCTCCTCGTCTGTTGGGCCAAACAGAAGCCCATCCATCATCAGGACAATCTTATAGAGTGTTATTCTGCTGTTTCCTGCTATGGCTCGACCATCATTGTTATCCCACAAAGGCCGTTGTTTGTGGCTCTTTGACGAGTTTGAGGAATGACCTTGTCTGGCCTCGCTCTATTGACTTGATTTAACCCGGCTTCGTTCAAGACTGTGACCGATACGGACCCCTATCTGCATTTTAGGCAGCGATTACATATGTCTGCCATTCCACTCCTGGTGTCTGAATTCCAAATTGGAGAAGAGTGATTTTGAGGGCACTATAATTCCCAACAATGCTCCATTATCAGCTAGTAAACAGCACAGATCTCTACATGAGCTGAATATGCTCTGATAGCCTCGCGTTACTGGGCAACAGACATCTACATCATACCATTTACAGAGCAGTATTGTTGCATTGCTACACTGATGGGTCATGATAGTCTCGGATGAAGCTGTTTTCCCAGACATGCAGGAGAATATGTCTCTCTAATGATCCTAAAAGCAGTTGTTTTGGAAACCTGTCTTGCTCATGTAGTCCTCAACTGGACCTCCACTGTTCCTGTTAACCCAAGATCCACAGGCAGTTCCATGCCTTTTAGGCTTCATATGTCAGGATCAGATTAACGTACAGACATGATGATATACGTCATAACAAACTACAACCATGATGTCGAACCACGATTTAACTGTGGTTCATGGGTTTCTCATTGCCTGACCAGTACATTTTAAAGCATTAACATTTCCATTTTTCTTGATCTGTTATGTCCACTGGGACATTAATGCAGTATCACTTGTTGGTGAACACCTGAGTGGACACATGAATAGCTCTTTAACCTTGTAACAATTGCATATAAAAAATCAAAACACTTCAATCATTCACCTGAAAATGATATTTTTAATATTATTTATAGGAATTAAATTCCAATGTCTGAATATTATTAACAATTGAAGTGTCATCGCCCTTTAAAGAGGTGTAACTGCATTATTAAACCATTATACTATGATTATATTGGAAAAATTGAAAATAATATTATTTATTGCAATTATTTCTGGGATGATATATCGTCCAAAGAAAAACAACTATTGTATCACCTTTCATGAGCTGCTTTTGTCTGAAACACTGACCAAACACACATCCTGTAAATAAGGTTACATGATCACATGCAAACACACACTCACACACTGTCCAGTATGTGTCACTTCATGAGTTAAAGTGAAGAACTAAGGTTAGGAACTCTTAGGAAAGTTATGGGCTCTTACGGTTTATGATCAAACCGTGCATTGTAAAATATAAAATACCTAATATTGTACTGCACTGTAGCTATGGCTTATAATATCCGAGAGCACATTATATGAGGTATTGACTTCACAGACAACTGGGATCTTCTCAGCTGGAAGGAATTGGTGTTGCTCTGGTTTTGGGAACTGGTGAATACTAACAGTCTGACAAATGACATTCATCAGTTCAGCTCTTTAACGAATGCATCTGTTTTTAGTGCTAATTAGACAACTACACAACCCCCTTCAGACATAAATAGCACAATGCGAGTGATAGAGTAGGAATCCATTTCAGTCACAGCCCCAGTCGTTGGATTGTAGACAGCAAAGAGTCAAAGGTCAGGGGTTGAAGGAGGCGCATGGTTGCCGGAGAGATGTTGAGGAGCGCTGAAGTCTGGGACACTTGGAAAACTGAGCAAACAGCACATTCTACAGCCTAAAAACGCAGGCCAGGGAACTGTCTGTGTCTGGATTAATGGCAGGTTTGTCCACAGACGGTAATGCCTATGCATTCCACACATTTTAGGGAGGGGAGGGCCTATCCTGTATTAAAGCGCACACTGAATGGCCATTCTCCTTCAAGGAAAGCCCTTGTTAATTTATTACCACTACAACTAATGTCTGAATGACCTGAATGCATGAAAGGTTAAAGGAATTCCCGACAGTCCTGAAAAAAACTACACTATATGTCCAAATGTTTGTGGACACCCCTTCATGAATGCATTCAGATTCTTTAACCTTTAGAACTCTAGTTCATTTTGGGAGATGTTTTCGTAGTTTCATGTACTTTTATTCACCAAAGCAAGAAAAAAAATATTTATAGGAGACAGTCACATGTGCCAGATTCTGTTATTTTCAGGAGATTTGTATGAATTTGACCATGTTTTGATAAAAAAGTTGTTTTTGCTTTTATTATTTATTTATTTTATTTTTTTTGTAAGGACTAAAACACACTTTTAATTGCAGTCGTCCTCTTGGGAATTGATAACCAAGTGTTTATTTGAGCTGAAAAGGCAAGAATTTTGGTGAGATATTTGTGATTTATGATGATTAGACTGACAAGAGTGTTTATAATAAGTTCTTCAAAATATTTGACAGTGATCCAAATAAAATAACAACAACAGCCTGAATGTCCTTTATTATTTTTGTTATTCATGTATCAGTATTATCCCTTCTTGGGACTTTTATTCTGAAATTTGAACTGTGTGAGTGAAGAAAGAGAGTAATCTCCATCTGTTGCATCATTAGCCCCACCTCCTCTCATTGATCAGTCAGAGTCTACATGCAGGTTGAGCATGTATAATTGGACGGAGCAGTAAACATGCACTGGAATCCAGAGTTGGTTTACTCACCGATACTTTATCACACGATGAAGAAATGATGATGTTTTACTGTAAATATGTGTATCATGTCTGTAAGTTACTCACATCCTTTTTAGAATTTTAAAGTCTAGCATGCAATTGGCCACAAAGTGCAGAAGTGAGGTTGGTGATTACCCAACATCCTGACTGCACTATTATCACTGAATGCAATCAAATCCTCACAGTAATGCTCCAAAAGTAGAAGGTCTTCCCTGAGCAGTAGAGACAGTTACTCCAACAAAAGCAGGATAAACTCTTTATTGTGTCTTTGATTTGGTGGAACTACCATGTTTGAGTGCCCCCTCATGGACAGCTGTACAGGGTGGTACATGGTGGTACAGGGTGTTACATAGTGATGGCGTAGTAATATTACAGGATTTTACACTAACAAGACTCGGGTTATGCAGCATTATGAAGTTCTGGAGATAGGTCTCATGTAGCTCCACCAAAGTTCCATAGTGCAGTAGCAGCGTTCCAGCCAGAGTAGGAATGACATCGACGTCATTCTCCCTATTAGAGGCAGAGGAGCATCAACGGATTGTGGAGGCACACTATAAGGCTGAGATACAAACCTGATCTTCGGATTCAGTCCCTCACCTGAAGTCATAAGTAGAGCTGTTCGACCTGTTTGGCAGAAGCAGATGAAACATTCCGGCTTCAAAAGGAAAATAAACAAGGAAGAAATATCGCAGCTGAGCCAGTCTTCTATTTTTCACCATCTTCCATCTTTCCTCTGCAGGCAGTGAATAAATGCCTCTCTCAAGTCAACATCATAAAATCTCGGCGCCATAACTGTGAGGCGAAAGGCCCTGCGAGTGGAGCGGTCGGCTCCTGTAAATTACAGATCTGGACTCTTTCTTCACAGTTCACTGGTTCCGCTCAGCGTCAAGAACACATCCTTCACAACTGAGCTACTGATTTATTTCGCAGCGATTTGTCACACACATCAATACATACCGGAGCCGCCAGCAGCTTGTAAATTAACAGCTGGCATCAATACAAGGAAGTGATACCAGCCTCAACTCACTGGAGGCTTCTCGGTTCACACTGCCATCCGATGAAGCCTGCTGATAAACTCCTGCATGAGAAGGTCGAGTCAGAACCGTTGTTATCTTCTGTCAGTTTAACAGGCAGGAGGTACTGACCTTTCCTCTCTCTCTCTCTCTCTCTCTCTCTCTCTCTCTCTCTCTCTCTGTCTCTCTCTCTCTCTCTGTCTCTCTCATAACATGTCCCAGCAATCAGCAGCCAGCAGCCGTGTACTCCTCGAAGCAGCTGCCAAGTACTCTGAACATTTAAACAAGAGACTGACCTTGCAAGACCATGACATTTGTGTTCAGGTAGCTGTAATCAAGAAATGTCTACAACTAACAAGGGTAACAGGAACAGCACCAGAACTTCAGAAAGTCTGAGCAGACCCTGGAGTAGTGGTGCACGGTTCTAGTGTGCAGAGACACCTGAACAAATATGACCTTCACGGAAGAGTCTTCAGAAGAAAACCTGTGTTCTCTAAAGTTCAGCATCAGATGTTTTCAAAGGAACATCTAAACCAGCCTCGTGCATTTCAGACACTGTGGCTGTTGAAGTTCAAACAGAGCTTTTTGGCCTCATTCAGCAAAGGTTGGTTTGATGAGCGAAAGAATTGAAACTGTTAAGCATGAGGGTGGACGGATCATGCTTTGAGCACTTGTTGCAGCCAGTGGAACCGGTAACATCTCACTGGTAGAGGGAAATTGGGTTCAGTTAAAGTTTGGGGGGGTTTAAATACTTTTGAATCAGGAGTTGTGGTTCCATCTCCTTTCACAGTGGTTGAATTTGATGATGAGAAGTTTACATTCAGTCAATCAGTGGAGTTTTCAGAGAAAGCTCAGTCAGAAAATGTCTTCAGAGCTATCCTCGATTGTAAGCATGTAACGACACCAGTCCACTCAGATTTTAGAATTGATATTTTTGGCACACGGACGCCGTGCCTTAGATTTATATTAAATCAATTTACAAAAGACTTCTGATTTACATACCAGCAAATTATGGAAGCATCCCAAGAGCCAAGGGAGGCAACAGAAATGGAAGCAGAAATATATAAAAGCCCCCTGAGGTCAAAGCTTTGGGTCTTTTTACAAATTGCTTGTTCTGGTGGTTTGGTTCTCGCCTCTTGTTCCTGTTTTCACTGAGTGTGGGGAACGGCTGTCAGCTCACACGACTGCATTAAAGCCACATGAGGAAAGTATGTGAACTCTGCAAACACACACACACACACACACACACACACACACACACACACACACACACACACACACACACACACACACACACAGAAGACGACTCTCCATAGAGTGATGTGTGTCTATGAGTGCATGCGTTGGTCAAGGGGAGTCTTGTGACCAAGCAATCGCAGCCAGTGACCTCCTCAGCACCCCAGAATCACACTGAGTCTCACTGTGAGAAAAAAGATGTTGGACAAACATGCTGCCAATTGCACTTCTGTTTGCCCCCACCGCAACCCCCCACCAATCCACAAAAAACTGGCAGTGCCATTTCACCAGCCCCATGGCAACCAGGGGGACTGTGTCACTGGGGCAACTACTTTCTCATGATGTCATGAATTCATTATAGGGGCAGCATTGAAACGTGGCATTGTCACCAGTATGTAGCTGAAAATGGTACAGGACTGTGAACTAGCCCACCCACCACATCACACGGAATATTATACGACGAAATATAAAAAAGAGAACAGGTTCCAAATGGTAGCGTTCCCTACTGTAACACTCCAACTAGAACATGGGAGGGGCTTATTAACAAACTGATTAGATCAGGTGTGTCGGAGCAGGAAAAACACTCAAACCAGGCCTGAGAACCATTGAATTAATCGGTCACCTATTACTTGTCTGACCGATCAGACTGCGGTGCCTTTGGTGATACTTTGTTTTTTTTAAAAAATTATCATATGACTGAAATCGGTTTAGTCTGCAAAAATAATCCTATTTTAGAGCAAAGTTTAGCTGTAAGAGAACAAACCTTTCCAACATTTCTGGTTCAGGGTTGCCTGCTCATAAACCCATGCATGCTGAGTGGGGCCCCACAAATGAAGGACAATAATGGATTGGGCCCCCAGTGGAGTGTTGCTTAGGACCCTGTGGAAATCTGGACAGACTCTGCATAAACTAGTTCATATCAGAGCATTAACCCAAGATTCACACTACAAGGTTTTCAAGTCGCCGAGGAAATTGCCGTCCCTTCCGGACAGTCTTGGTCATTATACGTGGACGGCTGAAAGGCACGATTCGAGAGTTTGATATCTGGACCCGTGAGCGTACACGTACTCCGTTGTCCGACATAAATACCATCTTCTCACCTCCATGCACTGATGCCGTGCGGCACATACGTTGATGACATTCTGTGACGTATCCTCGGTTCCACTAAAACCGGTGTAAACACAGGATGGTTTGCTAAATAACACCAAGGTTCTTATAAGCCCAAACAGAACCAATTCAAGTTCTTTTGGTAGCCTATTGGTGTCCAGAAACCAGTGAACCAAATCTTCCGTTACCTGTAAGCTACATTAGATTTGTAGCTCCACTGGAAGACTTAAGATGGAGACTCCAGACACCAAACATGTCTTGGTAGATCAACTCCATTTGTGGCTCCTCTATTTACCGACCCTTTTACAGCCTTTTATTTAAACCACGCTCACAAAGCTGTGCGATGTCGTGTTGGTCTGCATAAGAGAGGCCTGCAGAAGTGGCTCTACTTTACTGAATCACGATTGATGTCCCTTTGATCCTCCAGTAGATGTTCTGACAGCAGCTCACATCACCTGCTCATAAACATCTAACAGTACATGCACCTAATTCACAGTGGAGGCTCCTGGGATGCAGACGAGTGAGTGATTTAGGGTGCCGTGGCATTTTTTGGACCCCCACAGGCTCATAAAACATTCTGACCTGCCTCATTTTCCTGCCACAGCAGCGGCCTTCTGAACATTTCTCTGATTCTACAGAACTGCAGTTGGCTTTGTGCATCAGTTTCAGTTCGTTTTGTTCTTCTGGACTGGATTGCTATTTCAGATCCTTCTTCCAGTCGTTAATCATATGGCCATGGGTCATTTTCTCCGCGTCTTTGTATCACTATGGATAGTTTATGAAGGAAAAAACAGCAAAGGATTATTTGACTTTTTTCCGCCTAAAAAGGCTGTGGTGGGGTAAAATCATATATGATTGATTACAAGTCCTATTGAATTTCTCCATCCTGGTCATTATGGAACATTTCATCATCTAGTTGTGTCATTTTAATCCGAGGCCTCTATTTCTACACTTTATTTTTGTACCACATTGTCGTTTTTATTAGATGAAAGACACTAATGTGTTTTCCAGAACCATACTTTTATTTTTGGCCATCAAATAATAGAACGTGTGTTTGCAAAGAGCAGCCACGATCTATTGACTCATTCTGTTGACCTTCTTGGCAGGCAGCAGGTTCTTCTCAATCTGCTCCCAAATTTAGAAGGACTAGAGAGAGAAGTCTGACTGGGAATATTTAACAAACCTGGGATTGATCTATTTATCTATCTATTTAACCATCCATCCATCCATCCATCCATCCATCCATCCATCCATCCATCCATCCATCCATCCATCCATCCAGTGAAGAGATAAAAACAGTGCTATACATATTCAGACTGATTAGCCATAACACTATGATGGCTAGACGACTACGGCTTGTCAAACTGAGATGTCTCTGACCGCAGCTCCAGCTGGACAGGCTGGACGCCTGGCTGCAGTGTGTGGTGAACTCCCGCTAGTTGAGATGCGGCTGTGTGGGCCAGCCTGTTGTTTTTTGTGCTGCTGCTGGAGGCCGGGCCACGTGCACAGTCCACAGAGCCTCCATTCATTCAGTCCAATCAAGGCCAGCGGACAGCAGGGGGTGGGTGTGAGTATGTGTGAGTTTATATGTCTGTGTGTGTGTGTGTGTGTGTGTGTGTGTGTGTGTGTGTGTGTGTGTGTGTGTGTGTTACTCTGCTGGAAAGATACGAAGATCTCTCACACACACACACACACACACACACACACACACACACACACACACACACACACACACACACACACACACACACATTCACTCACTTTCCTTATTCCCTCTCTGTCATTTTCCTTGGTCGCTCTCCTTTTTCCTTATTCTCTCTCTCTCTCTCTCTCTCTCTCTCTCTCTCTCTCTCTCTCTCTCTCTCTCTCTCTCTCTCTCTCTCTCTCTCTCTCTCTCGCTCTCTCTTCTGCCAAGTGACTGTGCATTCTGCTGCTACTGCACATACCCCGCTCCCCTATGTTTATCTGGCCCACCCCGGCCCCAAGGACGCCCTCAGTGAGTAGTTTCCCGTACACTGGACTTCTTTCATAATCTGTATGTTTTGATGTGTGTACGAACGCTGCCAGATCCAAATCACTCGTTGTGATTATAGTATCATGGTCCAGGAAAGTCTGCGTTGTCTGTACTAACCGCATCCTTGGTTTAAACTGGAACGTGCCCTTCTGTTCACGAGGACAGATAAGACTGCTCTGCAGCTTTAAACTACAGAGTGAAGAGGAAAGTGGAGGAACTCCATAATGCTTCCAAACTAACAGTCAGGCTTGATCCTGATTTGGGGGTCCGTCTTTCCACACACGATGGTTTCAGTTATCTTTCAGTTATAGCAGGTCTGCTCTGCAGAAGACCTCTAGTTCTGAGATGTTCTCGGGTCAGATTGCTGCACAGGGAGAACACAACCCCACAGCATGAAACATCCACCCCCATGTTTCACAGTGGTCAAGGTGTAATTTTCATGAAATGCAGATCCTCTCTTTCTCCAAATGTATCTACTGACTGTGGCCACAGTGTTCCTATCTGACTAAGGTTCTTGGTCGTCATATGGATGTTCTTAGCAGCATATTAGCAGTTCTCTCAAGTCCACTTGTCACACAGATGTTTGTCCAGTTCTGAATGTCATTTTGAGGGTTTTCTTTCTCTGGTAATTGTCAGGTAGCACTTCCCCCCCTAGACTCGAAATAGGTGGCAACCTTAGTTGCTCCTGATCTCATATTAACTCCATATATTGTCCCTGCACTGTAGAAACGGCAAGCTGAGGACGCTTGGATAACTTGTAATGAAAGCTCCAGTGATAGTTCACCTTTACGTCGACCAATCAACAGCTTCCACCTGTCTTTAACCCTTTACGTAAATAGTCCTAATAGTCCTTTTTTTGTCTTTGTAAGAGAAAATGATAACAATATAAGGATAAATGCATCATCTCCATCCCGTTTCTATGCAGTCTACTGACATAAAAAAAGGATATTCAAAGTGACATTGTTTCATGTGGGCATGTCATGAACCTGACACAGCAGAATCTGCGAAGGTCCAGATGTTACAAGACCTGGCTGATGATTGGACCTACACCAAAGTCTTTAATTTACAATTACTGTTATCTATCAAGGGGGTTTTGGCTGATTACACAGAGACCTGGAGCTCAGCCCATTCGACTGGGAGGAAGGGAGGGTTTGCTGGGCATTGTGGTGGTTCCTTGTGGCCATTGACCGGTGGGGAGGTTTGGTTTCATTTAGTTTCCCAACAGTCAGGTTCATTTTCATATTGCGGTCAGATCATTCGACGGGGGGCAGGGGGTTTGAGGGTGGGAGTGTGATTGATGCTATAAGGTTCGAGGCTCCTTAAAAAATATTTGGCAATAGCCCTGGAAGCCCAGGCCGGGAGACACCCGTAAATATATATGTCTCTGATGTCTTGTGGTAGAAATAGCCGTCCCCTGCCTTGCGAGCATTGATTAGGTTAATTTTTCAGATCTTGAAAGCTGCTTAGAGGAGCCCATGATCGATGAATGTTAGAACAGTCAGAGAATTTATAAAGCCTGGAATTTTGATGCAGCAGACCGTTTCTAATTACTGTGGAGCCCCAGTTATTTTGGGCTTTTGAATCATTGCGACATTTAACCTGCAAACCTTTGAGTACAGCTCAACTTGTGAATTTTTACAGTTCAAAAGGGCCAATTTGGTGTAAAATTCACAGATTCCCACGTGAATCTGTCGAACCACAATGGAGGACTTCTTATGCTGCTGATTTCTGGCCCTGCTCGGAGCCGCGCCCATTTTGCAAGATGTGATGCCAAATGCAAAAACACTGATTTATAAATAAATAAATAAATAAATAAATAAATAAATAAATAAACAGTTATAGACAAGCCTCTGTCTGGATTTGCTAATTAAGGTCATTTATAGCCAAGCCTTTGCAACATGTCTATGAATGACTTGCATTAAGAATGACAGAGAACTGTGTTTCAGTCTTGATTATCTACCTACAGAGAGTGTTTATTAATTTGCAATTAAAAAAATGACAAAACGTGTCCCTCGCGGAAGACTCAAACCCAAACGTCCCTGCGACACACAGAGTATGCATTCAGAAAGACTCCCAGACTCTCAGTGCTATTGTAAATGTACAGCCACACTTATTCCACTCTTTTACCCCCTTATCCCACCCCCCACACACTCACACTCAGAGTTTTTCTGCCCTGCGCCGTTGCCATAGGAACTATGTTTGCATTTCCCAGTGAGTCCCAGGCCGCCGGCTCTCTCGGCTGGCATCCAGCCTTTCAGACGACTCCCAGGTCAGTCTGCAAAAGTGATTGTCTATTCGTGGCGACTCGCTGAGAGACATTATGGGCGCGTTTCCGACTGAACAGAAAGGGGCGAAGAGGAGGGGAAAAGAAATTTGCCCTGGATTCGGCCTACACTTACAGATCTCCAGGCTTTCGCCCTGGCAAGAAATGCTCTTCGCAAACAGCTTCATCAGACCAGCTGAAGTAGTCTGGCCTGGTGGGCAGTTCCTGAAGATGCACCTTAAGCACCCATGGTCACTTCAGAGTGATTTAAAAATATGATGCATGTTTTATTTTTGGATACAATTAGACGATCCAATAAAGGCCAGGTAGACAGACTGTCTGTTATGAACTGATCAATAGAAATGCTTTAAAATTACTGTTAATTTCTATTATTTTACGTTAACTTCTCCTGTAAAGTCACCAGATATATGAGACGTCCCTGTCCAATAAAAATATGTATCTCCAAAATAGAGACTTTACAGGACAAAGCAAAAATGCACTTAAATATGAATGGAAGGTAAAGTAAAACAAGAGTAATTCAATTCAATTTTGGAGCATTTTTATTCCGTTCATCATTCTGATACATTATAAATAACAACTGCCATATTCATTATTAAGAAAAATAGAAATGACATAAACAGTTTTCATTGGACAGAAACGATATGCTGCCTCACAAGTTTCTGTCACTCTTTGATAATGATCTCGAGATCTCTGGAACTCTTGATTCCCCCCCTTTCCCCCACCAGCACACACTCTTTTCTGTTCTCCTTTTTGCCCCCTTCATTTAATTGGGCCTCTTCTGTTCTAGGTTATGTGGGTTTAGGAGGTGGGCACTGCAGGGATGGCTGGGTTCAATTGAATGAAAAACGGTTTTCACTGCTTTGAGGATTCGTCCGCTGTTGGAAAGTTTGGAATCAGTGTTTTGAATCGTTTTAATTGGTTATATTTTATTGTCGGTCGTGTATCTTGTATTGTTTACGTTATTAGGGTTGGTGTGTTTATAAGCTCTGAATGTATACTGAACAATTATTTCTGAATAGTGAAAAACAAATGATTATTTCTTGTCTTAATCTACACATCGATGCTGGAATACACTTTGTATTTGTATTCTTTTTAAACTCAGGGATTTGAGCTTTATTGGCGAGTAAACAGAGTAAACAGCGAGTTCTACCACACAACGAAATACAGGCTACATTCAACACTCAAACCATTAGATAAACATAACTCGAAAGTTCAAAATACACACATAATTAACCTTTAAACTCCAGGCCAAATTTATGGAATGCGTTCATAGTTTGAGGTACTTTTATTCACCAAAAATGAGAAAAGTATTTATACATATATAGCAGATAATGTTTCAGAATTTAAATATTTGCATGAATTTGAGAGTTTAAATATTAACTTGCACATACAATGTTAGTGGGTTTGTTATTTATTTATTTATTTTTGGCTTATAAAATAAGGAATAAAAGACACGTGATATGGAAATTCCTCGTCCAGGTGATGAATGTTTGATGATGTTTTGGACTGAAAATGCAAATTTATGATGAGTTATATGGAATGATTCAAATGGTTATATTGACAAATAATACATTCTAAAGATATTTGACAGTGGCCCAAACTAAACAAAACAACCCTGATTGCCCTTTATTATTCTTGTTATTTATCAATATTATCTCTTCACAGGACTTTTAATATGAAGCCCCGTTTGAGCGAAGAAAGAGCTCAAACAGCTCCTACCTCCTCATTTTCCTATATAACTCAATATCTGGTTCAGTGACACCATCAGCCCCGCCCCCTCTCACCGATCAGTCAGAGTCTGCATGCAGGTTGAGCATGGACACATGGAAAGAGCAGTAAACATGCACTGGAACATATGAAGCTTAGAACACAGGGACGTAGCTGCTTGCAAAGTACGGATTTTCGAGTTCTAAGAGTTAAACCGGGGGTTAAGTATTCATTTAATACCAATGAAAGCTTGTCTTGCAATGTGCATTCCTGCTTTTTCAAACGACCTGACCACCTGAAGCAGTCTGGCACAGTGAATGAATCCTCCTGGAGGTGCTCCACAAGCATCCGTGACCGTGCATTCATTCAGTTCTGCTTGCACGGCGCCTTCCTCCATTTGGGGCTGCATCAGAGGCCCCATGGCGTGTCCTCTCTGCTCAGGGCCAGGACCAGCACACACAAAGGGCCTTTTCTCTCTGACCTTGAGTGCTCAGCGCCTCCCCGGGTGCCACGGCAACCCGCCGTGAGGAATGCACCCTGCTCAAGTATGATATGGCTGCAGACTCCATTCTCAGATCCCACTGCTCTCACGCCTCCCCTCCGCCTCGACTGACACACAAACGACAGAACTCAGCTACTGAAATGACTAATGTTAATAACAGTGTTCATACATGACGCTGTTATATTATATCTAAATGACGCCCTGTAAGCCCTCCGAATAGGGCTTACAGTGCAATAGTGTTCATCCCCTCGGCTTTTTACAACCTAATATAAATGTTGTTTTTTTTTATTTGTGAAGTAAAATTAGAAGAAAATATGTCACATGCTTAGTCAATCCCACCTTATTGCAATCAAAATGTCACATGACCTGTCAGTACATCCACACATTTTCTGAAAAAAATTGTCCTATTTGTTGTTTGCGTCTCTCAATTCAATATCTCTGCTTTAACTCTTCCAACCGGAGATCTGCAGTTCCATGCCATTTTCTAGGCTTCATATCTCAGGATCAGAGTTACAAACAAGGCTCAGCCCTTCTCGTATCCCCACAATTATGGGATATTCCAGCAGGATAATGTACTGGGGCCAGGTTTTCCAGAATCGGTTCGATGACATATTCCTGGAAATCACTGTGGATTGAGGAAGGTGAAACGCCTGCACAACTGAAAATGGATTGTCCCATCCGTCTAGAACCCATTATTATGCTATAAGCGCCGATAATTCACGTTACCTTGCCATTAGCACGCAGGCCAGTATTCAGCCTAACAGCTTATACAGGCGTGGACGTTCCCAAACCGTGCCCTGAGATAAGCCCACTTCATGATCTGGTGCAGAATATGTGTAGAAAGTCATTGATTAGTATAAACTGAGACAATGTGAGATGGTTTTTAATGCGGAATCTCCAATTGTGCCATCTTGCCCCTGTTGGCTATCATCGCAATCCCTCACGGTGAAAAGGGATGACCATCCAACCCAATGTCTTGAACTGTTCCCAGTAAGTGTGCGGCGCGCAGTAATTAGGGCCCATTTCTATTCATTTTAGAAGTGCTGTGTGTCATATTTCTCTGCAGGGAACAGTTATAAGGAATCGTCTGAAACCCTGAAACAGTGTTTATCCTGAGAGAAGCAGGTTTTGTCTTGTGAAAGCTTTCGTGCGTGCTGCCCTGACCCTTTCTGAGACAGCAGGAGGCAGAGAACGGTTCGGAACAATGCGGAACAGTCTGCAGCTCGTTGTGCATTATGGCCCTGATTAAATAATGATGGCATATTTTCAGCGAGAATACGGCATAATCGGAAACATGGGACCAGTGATTAGAAACAGACTTGTTCTGTCCGATAAAGAGTGGGAGGGAGGGATTTGGACATTTTCACTCCTCACTTATAAAAGCCCCCTTTTTTCGGGGGACATAAATGTAACAAATAACTATATTTACAAACCTTGAACCGAAGGAGAAGGGGTTGATGGAAAGTGTGCGCACGGTGCCGTTATGGTTCAGAAGTAAAGCCGTTTTAAGGCACATTAGAAGCAGATGTTTTATCCTCCTGAACTTTGGAACTGTCAGGAAAGGTTTGCCGTATTAAGGAGAAAAGAAACGGACAGGCTGGATGAAACTGGATAGGCTTTAGCAAATTTGACCCCTTGGATCTAATTGAAGCTCAGCCTTTTTACCAAATGAACGGGGCATTAAACAAAGGAAATGCCCCAATAAGAGCTGCCCGAACAGTTCAAAAGCACTCACTGTTACAGAAATAGCAGCGTTTGTTGTTCTAATTTGCACTGATTCGGTTTTCAGTCCCTCATCGTCCTCCCGTGTGTTCGGTCCAGTGGTGAGTTGCGGGTATATAGGCTGGGCCTCCAGTCTGGGACAGAAATGTCTAAACCCAAGATTTGTAATCGTGTGGAAGCACCAAGCTGACATTGGTGCACATGATCATCTTCTCTGCCTTTGTGGATTAAACACAGACATCTGAAGCTCATGAACGATGTTCAGAACTGTGAATTTAGTCAAGAATTACATGAGCACAAGAATAATAAAGTCCATAAATAACAGTAAGAAGTGCATTTCTAAATGCACTAAATGTCCATATGTTTGTGGACGCTACTTCAAATGAATGCTCCTGTACGTTGCACCCATTGCTGACACACATCTAGTATAGGATGCTCTGGAACTGACGAATATGAACCTTTTGACAGTAGACCTACAGGGGTTGGACAATGAAAGTGAAACACCTGTAATTGTAGTGTGGGAGGTTTCATGGCTAAACTGGAGCAGCCTGGTGGCTGATCTTCATTATTTGCACCAGGAAGAGCAGAGTGTGAAGGTTCAATTAGCAGATAAGAGCACAGTTCTGCTCAAAATATATCAATGAACACAACATTATGGGGGACATACCAGAGTCCAAAAGAGGACACATTGTTGGGGCATGTCTTGCTGGTGCATCTGTGACCAAGACAGCAAGTCTTTGTGATGTATCAAGAGCCACTGTATCCAGGTTGAGTGAGGAGCAAGGTGGAAATGTTCTCCACCAGCATCACATAGTCACCTGGCCACTATCCTGCAAGAAGAATGGCTTAAAATCCCTCTGACCACTGTGCAGGACTTGTATATGTCATTCTCAAGACAAACAGTTGCTCTATTGACTGCAAAAGGAGACCCTAGTTCACCATACTAATCAATTATTGTGATCTAAAACCAGGTGTTTTGGTTTCATTGTCCAACAACTGTAATTCTAGGTATGAGCTTGAGGGATATAAAGCTCCCAGCACTGAGCTGTGGAGCAGTGGAAGTGTGTTCTATGGAATGGTGATGACCCATCCAATACAGCATCACTTGTTGCATAGCTACAGAGTGGTCAGATTGCCCATTCTAACCCCTGTCCACCATCAGTGCCTACAATGGGAACCCAAGTTTCTGTACTGGACTTTGAGCAACAGAAGAAAGTCATCTGATGGAATGACTGCTGTTTTAACGTTATTAGGCCAACATCCCATTTTTCCAATTATCTAAATACAACAAGCATGATGACAATGCATATGACGTCTTTGAAGATCAGAAGGTTCTCCACCGAATCATTATCCTGCAAACACAATTTTATTCAAGAATTGAATGAATTATCAAGTGAAGCCATTACAATGGAGTTGCTGGCCTGTGTTTTACCGAGATGCCAACTCATTGCAGAGCTGGGAACCAGTCTGTAAGCTGCACTTATTCCCTATATGAGATTTAAAGTCCACTTTAACCTCACCATGACTGCCACTTGCTTATGGACAGACTGAGACAAATTACCGGGTCCTGTTTCTCCTTTGAAAGAGACGTGACAATCTGATCACACCAGCTTTGTAACTTCGACTCTAATTCTTTCGCGATTCTTTCACGATGCGGGTTTGTACCAGCACTCACGTACTGCTGGGCTGGAACAGCTGGCTTGACCTTACATATGTTGGAGGAATGCCCCCGGCAGCAACAGTCACTGGTCAGATACTGCAGCTGTGATGTTCAATGCCAAACCTTGTACTAACACTCAGCAACCATGGGCTCCTCTAAGCAGCTTTCTGAAGATCTGAAAATGGAAGTAATCAATGCCCACACAGCAGGGGACGGCCATAACAAGACAGCCAAGTGGTTTCTGCTCACAGTTTCCAGAGTGAGGAGTGTTTTAAGAAACAGCAGCTCTGGAGAAGTGTGGAGGACAGGGTGTCATCTAGAAAGCCACGAAAGCCCTTGGAGAGAACTGCTCATATGCTGGTAAGAAAGGTAAATCAACATGAGGTGTGACTGCCAAGAACGTGCCGATTTAGCTGAATCCAAAGGGTGGTGCACTGTTCCACTGTGCAGTGTCACTTGCACAAACATAATCTTCATGGAACATTGGTGCAACACTCCATGTTTGAAGTTCTATAGAACATCTAGGCTTTTCATTTTCTTTTGTTGAAGCAATAATCCTTCTCTGACCATATTCCCCCTCCTCCACTGCTGTTGTCCATTTTCCATTTCATGAATTCCGATATGGCAACACATCTGGGTCACATAATGAAGTCAAATCAGAGTTCGCTTTGCCTCAATCAGCAGGAAATATAAGAACAGCATTTCATGGAAAGAACACCTTGCCAGCTGGGCTTGGATGCATTATGCTTTGGGGTTGTGTTGCAGCCAGTGAGACTGTCTGAAAAGAGGTTCTCTTTTATGACAGGAGAACGATCCTAAACATACCTCAGAACCCATCTGAAGGGACGCAAACTGAAAGTTGTAAAGTAGCCCTACACAACCTTATGGACCTTTAACCCGCTGTGCAATGAGATGACCCAAGAAGATCTGGAAATTAGAGGCCTTTTGTAAAGAAAGGTGCCCGAACGCTTGCATAAGACCGTACGTCTGTTAGTAGTAATCTATCGGTTTGAGATCTATCCATAAGGAGTTTGTGGATTTACCACTTTGAGTTCAGGACAGAGACAAATATTTCCATAGCCAGACTAACTCTTTATGTTTTTAAAGGCAACACAAAACTGTTCATGCAAAATAAACAGATGTCTAACGTGAGAACAATGTCTGACATGGAACACTACAATAACAGAGATGATAGACAACTCCTACTTTGCTTGTGATGGTGTGGTTATCGGCTATTGACCTCAAACCCTAAGCTGGGTTTTACGGAGATGGTTTATGGAATCTGGCTGACTTTGGGCGCATGGGAAATTTCACAGGGGTTTAGGATATGCACATGTGAGGCTCTACAGGACTGGTCAGAGGTTTTAGGCCCATCATAACATTTAAAAATCATTTTTACAGTAAAAACTCCAGATCCTGTCAGAACAGAAACCCAGCAAAGAGGAAGAATTTGTCCTTCTGGAGGAAGTTGAGATCTTGTCAGCTGGTTTGAAGAACAAAGCTTGGTTCCAGGTTTCTCCTGGACGCCCACAGCCAGCATCTGGATGTGTTCAATTCCATCAGCAGCTTTTAATGATTTAACATCACTAAGAACTGATTTACCAAAGCAGGTTTTTGATGAGAACCATAAATAATCCTAGACCCCCATGAGGAGAACTTTGGAGATGTTTAATGAACACAGTGATGGAAAACCACAACTTTCTGTAGGAATGATTTGTGTTTATTCTAATATTTGAAGACTTACTGTCCAGATAAGGAGATTTAACTACATTTCACAGGTGTTTCACGCGATGTGGACAAAAGTATTGGGACACCTGCTCACTCACTGTTTTTCAAGGGTATTAAAAAGAGTTTATCCTGCTTTTGTTGGAGTAACTGTCTCTTCTGTCCAGGGAAGTCTTTCTTCAGTGAGGATTTGATTGCATTCAGTGTCAAAAGGATTAGCGAGGTCAGGATGTTGAATGATCATCCCAAATGTCCTGTATGGAGAACCATAATTCCAGAGAACACAGTTCCACTGCTTCACAGCTCAATTCTGGGGGGGTGGGGGGTTGGGGGGGTTATACCTCTCTACCTCACGCCAGGCATTAGGTATGGTGCCAACAGGTTCATGTTTGTTCATTTCCACAGAGAATCCTATTCTATTGGCAGCACATGGATATGAAAGACACATATATTGGTAAATATTTCCCAATGTAACACAATCTAGTTCTGTTGCCCAATTCATGTTCTCCAGTATGCAAGTGTCAATAATAGTGTACTGTGAAACACTTTTTACTTATGATCACTCCATTAGAGTGTGCTTAAAACTTTTGCACCGTATTGAATGATGCTCGGAAATATGGTTCCCAAAGTAACTGCGAAACGATGAAGAATGGCCTTAAATAAATGGGTAACAGAGCTTAAGGCAGGCTTAGGTAGTCCTAACTACAAGAAAGCTCATAAACGCAAGCGCACACACACACACACACACACACACACACACACACACACACACACGTATAATCACTTGTGGTAATATGGCTCTGGAAATATGTGCAACACTGCAGAATTTCTATGAAAACGATACGACAGCTGTGTTAATATTACAGTAAAAACACCCGTAAACCGATTCCACCGAGAAAAGTGTTTTAATCTCTGAAGAAAAAAAAAAAAAAAAAACATCTTTGCAATTCAGCAGGCCCGAGGACAAAGTCCAGGCGGGAATCGCACTTCAAAGGTTTTCTTAAAAAATAAAAAATAAAATAAAAAGCAGGCTTTTTTTCTTCTTCAATACATTTCTGTCATAAGAAACAACTGCAAAAACTGTACAAACAAGCTTTTTACAAAAGCATTCGAGACCTCCGCTGTAGAATGTTTTCACATTTCTCTTTCACACATTTCCCGTGGATGTCTGCTACATTGTGACCGTCGACCTTAAGGCGTAAAAATAGTGAGAAGACGTCATTTTTAAGACATTTGTAAGAGACGAAGGAGAGGAATAGGGAAGTGGGCTTCAGTCCTCTGTACAGAGTTCCTGTGGTGGAAAGCAGAAGGAGGGAAAGTGAGAAGTTTATGGGCAGGCTTTGGGGTCTGCTGTGCCTGGTTGCATAAAAAAAAAAAACCTCATGATCCTTCAAGGAAATGATTTTAAATCTGTTGTATAAACCAACTTCAACGTTTCCCTAGGTGAGGGAAGTTCTTACAGCTCTTTACGGCAGTTTTTGCTGCATCAACAATGTTTTACATACAGTCAGCATCCAAGATTTGATATTACAGTAGGTATAAGGCTTGTAGGCAGGGATGGGCAATATGACGATATTTGATCGTATCATTGTATCATATCCAGCACCTCCAAGATGGTAGATTTAGATTCTGGAGCATCATAATTAAACAAATTTGACCAACTAAGCCATCTTCCATTGAAGAGCTGTGTGTTATGACCCCTCCAGGGTGGGTCTGTGAGAATGGGAGTTGGGACGGAGGGGAGCAGAGTAGAGGAGGTGCTGAGAGCAGTGGGCGAAGCAGAGTGAGGGAGCAGAGAAAAGGCTTCCACAACATTTTTAAATTTAAAAACTCAATATAATCAATATCACCTCGAACCGTATCCCGCTCGGTTTATATCCTGATATCGATATAAATATCGATACATCGTTATAAATATCGGTATAAATATCGATATATTGCCCAGCCCTAATTTCTGTTTACTCATCAAAAAACTGTTCCATGAAGTAAAACAAATGGAGATACAACATCCTGACAGCAATGACGATCTGCTCTGTAACCCGAGCTCGGTCACTTTGTGACTAGTGGACATATGGACATAACACATTTCACCAACTTCTGCCGGAAAACAAAAGCAAATCCAGTTCCATAAAAATTAGTGCAATTCAAACTTGTTTGAGGAAGTGCAAGGCTTCTCACCATCATTCAGATTCAGAGGTTTCCATTCGTTCAGATCATAAAATACATCACAGACTTCAAACCATCCGTTAGATGATCGATAGATTTTCAAGGTCGGCTGACGCTACGTTCACGTGTATCTGGATATTTTTATAAATGAAAATTTAAAAACATTTCTGTTCACAGAGAGATGAGAACACTCGCGGGATGGAAACACCATGAAAACGGGGGGGAAAAAAAGCTCAGTCCCAAATGACCCACTACTCCCTATGTAGGGTACTACGCGAGTCAGGAAATGACAGACTGTAAATCTAAATCGAGCATCAGACATCAGGAACAGGACAGTATTTACATTTATTCATATGTGGGAATCTGAGCTCTTGTGCCGTCTGTGTTTAGGTTTATGCTTTATGTAGTTCACTATACAGGGAGAAAGGGGTGTTGTGACATCGGCTTTAACAAAAACGGTGTTTTTGTGTGGACGGGAGGCCAAAACATAGACAACAATGTTCGTTTTAAACAAAAAAGCAAGTACATATAGAATTAGAACACTGTGATTGGTCAAAACACTCATTTGCATCATGAAGTCTGATCCTCTGATCAAATGCGTACTGTTCAGCCGTGGAACACGAATCCGCTGAACATCGCCTTTAAGGGTTTTTTATGCAACCATTCACAGACAGAGTGCGAGAGAGAGAGCACTCGAGTGAGCGGGAGACAGAGAGAGAGAGAGAGAGAGAGAGAGAGAGAGAGAGAGAGAGAGAGACAGACTGTCCCGGTCTGGGTTACAGTTCCTCCAGACGAGGCTGTTTGTGTGGTTTCCTGGAAAGTAAAGTCTCAGGGTGTTTCTCCGTCTGTGTCTATGTGGCAGGGGTTGGTCCCTCGCTCCTGCGCATCCTGGTACAGCCTCAGGAAGTCCCTGTATCTCGGAGCGCAGCTCAGCCATGCCTCCCCGAAACGGACCATCCCAATAAAGAGGAACTCGCCCTCGCCGGGCTTTACGCCACACTCGCTGGGCATCTTCACCCGGCCCACAAAACGCCTGGTCCGGCCGCCACCAGACGTGAACACCTGACTCTTCTGCCTGTACAGGCGGGTCAGCATTACGGCAACCAATGTCTGCTCCTCCTCCTGCTCCACCCCCAGGATACTGCCACGCCCCACTGCAGAGAGAGGATGAATACTAATGTTAATTACACAACAAGGCAAGCCGTGGTAACCATTGGCAACACAGGCAAATTGCATCACATTGCTCGTCAAATATATGGGGACGGCTAACTCCACCCAGACACGATCAGGTCAGTTAGACATGGACGTTCAGTGTAGATGGATGGCTGTGGCATCGACTTCCCCCGACACCCCACACACCCCTCGTTCTCAACTTCCCCCGACACCTGAACCCCCCTTAGAGACTGACAAGGCTGGTACGAACAGCTTCACTGATCATTGCATATTTTGTCTGTAGCAAAGGGAAGGTGTCCCCAAACGTTTGACATACATAACTATATGGGACACATAAGAAAAGCTGAAGCATGGCAGCAGAACCTGTTGCTTACCGAAGTCGCTGGTACAGACAGCCAGAAGCAGCTCGGCATCAGTGCATGGCTGGCAGGAGGCTGCAGAACACACACACACACACACACACACACACACACACACACACACACACACACACACACACACACAGTTAGAACAGAAGCTCAACTCTGAAACACGTCATAGAACAATATTTCCAAATCCCACCCACTACCTTTTATTATTAAAATATAGACTAAAAGTGGCAATATATAATAATAATTTGCATATATATATTTATATATACATAATACTGTTGTTATTGTATGTTTTACTGTATGTATTACTGTTACCTAGCAACCAAGAGTTATCTGATATAATAACACAGGTACAGTCAGATTATAATCAGACTGTGTGGTCAAAACGAACGAAACAACAAAGCTGACTGTATATAACCCAGCAATCACTCCTGAACCCCGAATCCAGATCATGTTATTCTGTCAGCGCTCGCAACAATGGGCGTAATCGCCGACCTGAGCAGGGTTTAGCGTTGTGCAACGTGCAGACAGAGGTGGCTTTTATGGTGCAGCTTTGTTTAATCTGTAGATGAGATCACGCTGGCTGTGAGGCCGATCCTGCTTGCAGTGTTTCATTACTTAAAGACCTGCTGGTAAATCACACACACGCCGAGCTGTACACAGAGGGCACAAGCCACACTCACACACACACACACACACACACACACACACACACACACACACACACACACACACACACACACACTCACTCACTCACACTCACACTCACACTCACACTCACACTCACACTCACACTCACACTCACTCACATCTGACCCATCTGCTAACGGCTGATTCCAGCATGATGTTGCTCCATGTCACAAAGCAGAAGTCGTCTCGAACCGGTTTCATAAACAAAACTAAAAGCTCGGTGTTCTTTAAGAGCCTGTCACCACATTCAGTGTTATGATGTACAACATGAATTTCAAGTGCTTCTGATGAAATCACATCAACAGAAGTGTTCACACACACACACACACACACACACACACACACACACACACACACACACACGCACAGCACACGCACAGCACACGCACAGCACACGCACAGCACACAACATGATGCTCAAATATGGCAAAGAAGAAAGGGTGGTTCTTCTATGGTTCTTCAAAGAACCTTCTGCAGCAGGGAAACCCTATCAAAACTCTTATCGAAGTACAGCATGTCTTTATCTTTTCTATTACCAGCCCTGATAGATATTCTTCACTGACAAAAAGCATTTCTACCAAAAACGTATTTATATCACATATTTTTATGTGTCATTTGATATTTTTAGCACCAAATATGCAGCAACCAAAATGATTTGGGCAAAGAAATGGTTTTAAAAAAGCTCTAAATACGTGAAAACACGGAATAATTTATAAAGAAGGACATTTTTAATGAAGTGACTTTTTTTATACTAATTTATTTATTTTAAGTCATATTGACATTGATATTAAACTATTACTTGTGTTTTTAAAACTGAATTTAATCAACGGTGAAAAGTGGCAAAACAAATCCGGCGATCCTGCCTTTGGTCAAGTGTTTCATTCCGTTTGGTTTCATCCAAAAGTTCGTTGACATAAAGCTGAATCAACGTTACTACATGAACATTCAAAAGCTCAACCTTATATCTGAACAGCGTTTTGAACCCTGACGATTATGAACACTGGTCACTCTATTTCATCGGATTAAGAACTGCAGCTTTTTATCCTCCGTGGACAGACTTCTTCCAAATGAGCAAAAGTCAAGCGAGGCTGCCTTGGCTATGCTGGACCGAGAACGAAAGTCCTGCGTGGTGAACCAAACCAAACCACATCACATCTGAACATGAAGGACGATTTCAGTCTGTCCTTAGTTCTGCTGTATCGAAACAGGTCTTTATCAAGTCTAGAGGCCACAGCATTGTTTCCAACGAGACTGAGTTTTTGGGCATCATTACAACCCTACACACACACACACACACACACACACACACACACACACACACACACACACACACACACACACACACACACACACACACACACACACACAGTAAATGAGAACCAGCTGATTCCAGTAGAAAACAATGCAGCACTATGACCAGCAGCACCAGTGAAAACTTTAAGAGGATTGGGAACTGGTGTACTGGTAAGACGCTTAAGACAGCGTTTTCAAGCTAAACAAACAAAAAAAAAAACAACAGAAGGAAGAAAAGTCCATGTGTTTCCAACAAAGGCATCAGAGCAGCTCCACAAGCGTTTCTCATAAACTGCAGTTTATTTGTCCTCTTGAATTCAAGCAGCAGCCAGAACCCACAGCTCCAGAAACACTGCAACCCAGTGTGTGACGGACCGTGGAAACGCTGAGCTGGCACAGTGAGAACCTCGCCTCCTCAGAACCCCTTTATTTACGCTCTGACTGATTGCACTGTTTGAAAACAGCTATATTACGTATATTATTATGACAAGTATATCACGCTGTGTGGACATCTTATGATGAACAGACCAGCAGAAATGGTCCAAAAGAGGTCTGAGAAGCACCAGCTACTAATCAGAGCTCCTGATCTCCAGCTTACGTGTTGCGAGATGCAAGTTCCAAAGGGCTCTGATTAGCAGCTGGTGCACACTACGCTGTACACACTCAACCCACCCTTCTGGTCAAAAAGACACCGCGTTCTTCTTTGGTAGAAGATCTGCTGGTTTAAGTATTAGTGTGTTTACATGCACATAATAATCACATGACTGCAGAGAATCAGAGTTGACACACTTGCGTGCGCTGGAGAGATCAGATGAGGGGGACATTCCGGTCATACAGTATTCGTCCAGTAATCTCACGGAACATCACGTACAACCTAAACCTCACGACCGCTGTTTTGTAACACGTTGAGCCACAATATGGACATTTACCATCTAGAAAACGAAGAATTTTAAAATCCACTGGAGTGTAAAGAGCGTTTTGTTGAGCTGTTATTTTTAGTACCACTGTCTAGAACCATTTCTAGACCTTAGTGAGATCAAAAATCTGAGTATGTTGTTTACACTATCCAATTAAGAGTGTTTGGCCTAGAAAAAGCAGTGGACCTAGCGTACATTTTACGATTTTTCAAGCATTTTTGTCACAGTCGTGCAAAAATTACACTTCATTTTACAGAACGTATGTGAATCTGGGTGCTTTTCTTTACATAGTGTGAAAATTTGATGACTGGATCGATTCAAAGTGCTGTAAAATGACTTGGAATAAAGTCTTTTTACATTCATTTTTGTCCTCTTCTCCTGCAAAGTTGACTTTGGTGACAAATGTTTACA
Source organism: Acestrorhynchus altus (assembly GCA_034509495.1). Lineage (NCBI taxonomy): Eukaryota > Metazoa > Chordata > Actinopteri > Characiformes > Acestrorhynchidae > Acestrorhynchus > Acestrorhynchus altus. The sequence goes on from CM067505.1 coordinate 3,116,599, forward strand.
TTTTTCGAACGAAGCGAGCAAACACGGATGAAAATAAGGTAACTCTGACAGGTTAATAGGAAGGTTGTTCCAGAAACAACAAGGCAACGCTCTTCTGGGAACCCGTACAACCCGAAATCACGTTTGTTCACTCCAAAAAATCCAACCTCCAGCTCTGTTGGAGATTTGTGGTACAGTGAAAAACCCAAGGCTCCCGACATTCAGGTGCCTGAGTGGACGGTTTATGGATTCTGCTGCCGTTTGCTTTGTGGACCAGGGTGCGGTCGGGACACAGGGCCAGGCTAAGGACTGCCCCGTCAGCAACAGTAGCAGTAGGCTGTGGTCAGAAAGTACTCAAATCTTAAACACGTGGCCAAAATGTTCAGCAGAATGTTAGCACAGGTGGACAAAGGCCTGAGGAACAACACCGAAGGGAGGGAGGGGAGCTGATATATGGGATGATGAGTTTACGGTGGGCAGAGAAGGGGTCACACAGAAACCAAAGAAAGGTATTTTGCCCATTTGCCCTCCTTGCCAGGCAGCGACTTGCAGCAGAGCCATAGCTCAAAATAGCTGCCCATCTTCGCACGGCTTCAAGAGCATGACCCTTTGCATGTGGGTTATTCTGGGCAAAGCTCGTCTGGGCTGGAAGGCGGTTGGGTGTGGAGAGCGAGTCAAAGGTCAGCTGCTGTTGCAACCCAAGGCACAGTGCACCTATGGTGGAGTCAGAGGTCATTCAGGCATGCGCTTAGTAACAGCTGCTGACAGCCCAGATTTCAGGGTCTGCAGCCTTTCAGCTGACTGTTAGAGCGGCTCGCTGTGCACCGTTTACACCACGCGGTTTACACCAGGTCGTAGAGCGCTGTGCAACGTTTACACCACGCGGTTTACACCAGCCGCAGCCAGCACCATACCACACGCCTTACACCAGGTCATAGAGCGCTGTGCACCGTTTACACCACACGCTTTACACCAGGTCGTAGAGCGCTGTGCAGCTTACACCACACGCCTTACACCAGGTCATAGAGCGCCAGCAATCAAGCACACCACACGCCTTACACCAGGTCATAGAGCGCTGTGCACCGTTTACACCACACGCTTTACACCAGGTCATAGAGCGCTATGCACCGTTTACACCACACGCCTTACACCAGGTCATAGAGCGCTATGCACCGTTTACACCACACGCTTTACACCAGGTCATAGAGCGCTGTGCACCGTTTACACCACACGCTTACACCAGGTCATAGAGCTGTGCACCGCTTACACCACACGCTTACACCAGGTCGAGCGCCAGCAATCGCTTACACCACACGCTTTTTACACCAGGTCGTAGAGCGCTGTGCAGTTTACACCACACGCCTTACACCAGGTCGTAGAGCGCTATGCACCGTTTACAATACATGCTTTTACACCAGGCCTGAGCGCTGCAACGCCACACCACACGCCACACCAGGTCATAGAGCGCCAGTAGTTTACACCACGTGGTTTACACCAGGTCGTAGAGCGCTGTGCACCGTTTACACCACGCGGTTTACACCAGGTTGTAGAGCGCTGTGCACCGTTTACACCACACGCTTTACACCAGGTTGTGGAGCGCTGTGCACCATTTATACCACACGGTTTACACCAGGTCATAGAGTGCTGTGCAACGTTCACACCACACGGTTTACACCAGGTCATAGAGCGCTGTGCAACGTTCACACCACATGGTTTACACCAGGTCATAGAGCGCTGTGCACCATTTACACCACACGGTTTACACCAGGTCATAGAGCGCTGTGCACCATTTACACCACACGGTTTACACCACACAGTTTACACCAGGTCATAGAGCGCTGTGCACCATTTACACCACACGGTTTACACCACACAGTTTACACCAGGTCATAGAGTGCTGTGCAAAGTTTACACCAATTATTAAACAATATAATAAATATAACAAATGATAGGATTTGTTATATTTTATAATTTTATAATTATTTAGAAAACCTGAACATGCTCGTTTCAAAACAGGCTTCATGCTTCTTCTGAATGTGCAAAGTCCTGTGTGGTGAACCAAACCACATCACACATTTCAACACTTCAGTATCACATGAACACGAAGCACAACTTCAGTCACTCCTTAGTTGTGCTGTTTGAAAAATGTCCATCTAGTCTTTAAGGAATCTGTGCATGAAAGCCTACTTTTAAGCACCTTAAAATGGTCTCTATCAGAGTCAGACCATAAATATTCCTCATTTCACTCCGATATTGGATACAGAGTTGGATCCTTGACTTTGGGCGAAATCTGCTAAACAGAGAATCAGTGAAGGCAACGGCAACCCTCAGAACACATGAATGATATGGAAAAATGTCCAAATATTTGTAGTAATGATTAACGCTGTAACCAGTAGAGCTGTGTGCCATCCATCACCGTGACATTTGGGTAGCTGCTGCGTTTGCTGCCATTGTGTTTATTCCCAATCACCAGCTCGGAGTCTGGAGAGCAGGAGTCTTCCCCTCTCCGTGCTCCGCTGCAGCTCCAAAGTTGAAAAGGAACCACAGGAATGGGCTGGCATCTGAGTCAGCAGCCCTGGCCGGCCCACAGAAACGCAGCACGGCCGTCAGCTCAACCACTTCACTCACAGACAGGGGCTGCAGGAATGGGGTGGGGGGGGGTGGATCCCTTCAACATCTGGACCCCGCCACATTCCTGGCTAATGGAGGAAAGCTTCATAAGCCTCCGTTCCGTCTGCCATCCCCACCACTTCAGACAAGAGGGGAAGAGAGAGGAGAGCTGGAGTGGAGAGGAAGAGAGTTGGAATGAAAGACGAAGATAAAATGTCCTTCCAACATCTGGTGCGAGGCGCGTTCCGCCGAGATGGAGAGCGGCCCTCTCTCCGGTCTCAGCTCAGCAGGTCAGTGCTTGTGAGCTGAAGAAAGAGAACGGGATTGCAGAAAGAAAAACAGGTCACCTTTCAGACCGCGGGACCCGCTGCACGGCCGGGGTCCTGGGTTGGCCGGCTGAAGTTCTGCCCAAGATGAGAAGTGTTTTTCATTTTGAGCAAGAACGTGGTTGCCCAATACTGCAGATGTGATCTAGAGCTGTGAATCATCACTGCAAGCACAGATGAAACCGTAACCTCACGTCTGAGGAGCGAACCAGTTCAAAGTGGCTGCAGTTCAAAGTCTGATTAGGTTGCAGTGGACATTAGGCAAATGAAGATCACAGCAACTGCCCAACCGTTGACCACAGTCACATTGTGTTAAGGGGGGTGGGGGGGGAGGGGCTACATATTTTGCATAATACAAGCACATCCACACACGATGTGTGTACAGTTTGCAGACTGATGGCTTCCCCGATGGCCCTTTGTTTAACAGAACCACAGTTCTTTGTCCAGTTCCGTTCGTTTGACGTTCTTAATTGGCATCAAGCTTTTGACAGCACTATGACCTTTAACACACCAAAACAGCTGTACGAACACTGCAAAAAAAGCCCGAGGCGGCTCCTATAATCACAGTATTGTGTAGAAAACACAGAGGAGTACTAAAATTAATGTCCTCGGTTCAGTTGTTTAAAGGAAAAGTCAGATTAAACAATGTGAAATACACCGATTTGCACACGGTTTCTCTTGTTGTTGGCTGAACAAACCCTTTACTAGAGGTGACGGAAGGATATGTAAAGTCTCCCCTTTGTGCAATAAAGTGCACAGCCAGAAACAAAGGAAGCCTGGATGTTCTTTAACGTTCTCAGAACGTATTACTGTTCTAACCCCGGCAGAACATGCTGGTGTGGCTGTACGTCGTCTGAGCAGCCTGACTGTTGACACCAAACATGTGGCTGGTGAAGCGCAACCTGAATCTTGCTGAATCCCTCTGGCCTCAACAAACCGCAGGCAAATACCACACAGAGGCTTCCAGCCTCCAACTGCCATTCCTTTACCCGCACCGCGTAAGACCACTGTTTATCAATCGCAGTGTGACACGCCAGGCCTGAGGACATGAAGTGAGGCGCACACACTCCGGAGAGACGTGTTTTTGCTGTGTTTGGAGTAAAGAAAACACAGCCAGCTCGTATCAGCGCTGCGTGAAGCGGTGCGAGTTTGGCAGGTGCGCAGTAGGAAAATAAGACCCCTGTTTTGAAAGCGAGGTGAGCCCCCACCCAACGCACATCGCGCCTTTCTGCAAGCGACGGCCCGCCGCGGCTCGGCGGGGCTCTGACCTGCACGGGGTCAAAGAGAAAACCGTGTGTCGCTTCACTTTCGTAGAGCAAACACGGCTCACACTGCTATCACTCCGCAGTCTGGAGGAAAAGGACAAAGAACGGAAGGCTGGCTTAGTTTGGATCGCTTAGGTCTCTGCTGGACGTCTTTAGTTAGTAGAACGTTACATGAACGTTCTGGGTGTTACGGTTTGGAGAAAGAAATAAAAACACTTTAAATGAAGCTACAGCAAAAATTCAGGCTCTAATTTCGTTGTAATACTTTCCCCCACCTACTGTCCCCCCACTTTAGTCATGTGACTCTGCTGCGTCCAGGCCATGACGTGAAGGAAAACTCAAACACAGAATCACCTGAGCAACTCGAGCAGCTTCTACCAAAGAAAAATGCAGTGTCCGTTATTTGGACACATTGTGGCAACAAAACAAAAACAAAAACAAAACAATCGTTTCTTAACCGTTATCGAGATCAAATGTACAACTAATCGTGCCATTGATTTGACGTCACATCGCCCAGCCCTAGACCATACTGAACTCCACTGTTCTAATGTTTCTAATAAGGTTTAATGAGACATTAAAAATGGAAACTTTTAGACAGACAGACAATTCTAATGGGATTCTACTCAAATAAATATTATACTTGCATGAATTTGCTATAAAAGAAAACTTTTTTATAAGAATTTTAACAAAATGCACATTTTCAGGTGCATTATTGCAGGGTTTCTCAACCTCTGGGCTGTGAAACACTCTCTAGAGGTCCTCCAGCCCATCCTCAGGGGGAGACAGTAGTCCATACTGGGCTGGTAACGGCACTTTAAATATTAAACGTCTACGTGGAAGAAAAAAAAAGACGTCGAAGTGAAAAGTGAGAGATCGACTGTGTTCAAAGAATAAAACTGCATTAATAGAAATGCAGCAGATTAGACAACATCGGTAGGAAACAACAGAGCTGCAGCATCTGCACAGTTTCGTTTTCTCGTGGTCTGTGATGTTTTCCAGATATAAAAAGGACGGTTAAGAACCCCTGCTTTACTGTTCTGAAAATGGATCCACCTGAGACATCGTATCGTGTTGTATTAAACAGGGCTCACGGTTCCACTGCAAACCTTAAGACATCAAACTCTGGCGGTAAGAGATGAATTATGTAAATTTGATTTCTGCACCAAACGATTCCTGTAAAACACATGGATTCCCACCACCAGGGATGGTTTCCAACGGATTCTGAGGTGAAGCTATCGGTTACTAAATATGAAAACGTACATTTTCCACTCGCTCAGTCAAAACAAACACGGGATACATTAATAACGCTGCACCACAAAACCACGGCAGGACGACTGAAGAGGAAAACATGAAGAGAAGATACATTTGTACAAATCCAGAAGAGAGGGAAAGCCAAACATTCCTCGTACCAGACAGTGACCGGGGGTCCGCTCCCGGCCTGTGGCTGATCAGTTCATACTGGAAGGCCGTGATTTTTCGGCTGATGTCCCTCTGGGGTACGGCCTCGATGAAGAGCGCCCCCTCCTGGATGCTGAAGCAGTGCACCTTGCCCTCAGCTTGTTGGTTCTCGCGGAGCAGCAACCGCAGTTTCCCCAGTCGGTCCAGGTAGATGTGGGTGCCGCTGGACTCGCGGGACGGTTTGATGCAGACAGAGAGCAGGCCGGCGGCAGGCGAGGCCGTGTTGGGCCGGAGGTTGACGATGATGGCCCCTGTTGGGTACAGCCACTCCAGGGAACCCTGCGAGCAACGGAGGTACACCTGCTCCACGTCCCGCGTGTGTCCTTCATGGGTCAGCCCACTGCAGGGAGCACAAGAGGGGTTCGTGTCATTATGTCACTCGGTTTTTCCCCCAATTAAACAAACATACAAGCACACTCGGAACACAACAGCAGTAACGTAAACACTGTAATTGTATATTGATCCCATAATTCAATGAAATTAATGGGAAATGAAGTGGGAAGAGTAGAATTTTTGATCCATTGAATCAAATGTACAAGTAACTCTAGGCTCTTAAAGGGGCCCGTATGTCCACTGACACTGTTACATGGCAGCCAATCAGAAGCGAGCTAATTTACATACACAAGTAACAAAACCACCCTGTTGACTCCTGGTAGGACTGGTAGCATTTTACCACAAAAGCAAAAGCAAAGAACAGGGATGTTCAGACAAAAGCAGCGCAGATCCTGAAAGTCCTGCAGGGCTTTCGGAAGCGGTTCCTTTAGAGAGCTCGTCTCCGCACCAGATCCTGACGCATGGAAATACTGTCGGCTTCACTTTTTCACCAAAGCGCTCAGCATCAAAGGAGACTCTGCGCTTTCCTGTAATCTCTCTGTATCTGAACCTCCTGCACGCTGACCCTCACGTGGAGGATTGTCTCGGGTCGGGGCTGAAAGAATGTGGTTAATATCTTCATATCCTCTCGCACAAGGTGTTACAGCCATGCGCATGGCCTGCTGCATGACCCGTCACATGCAGGCCAGACGGGGCTAAACAGAGCGCACACACACACACACACACACACACACATACACACACACACACACACACGACAAATGATCACGGGTTTCACAATACTGTTATAATTAGGCCAATATGGGATTTCTGGTCTGATTTCCTCTATTATTGACTTTATTGACAGTCATGTGATCTGTTACGGATATGAATCTGAATATCATGAATGAATATCATGTCTAGGCCTACAAGTGCTTCCCGAGTCCTAACACACACTGGAATAGATCTATCCATCCAGGGGTGTAAGAACACACTGATATATCATCGTATCATCATATGTTTTGCAGTCCTATATCGATTCTCAAAAACTCAGATTTTAGGCACACGATCATTTCTTTAATATAATTTGATTTAAAAGGAAGAAAATCACAACCACTTCTCCTAAAGTATCGCAATATATTGTATCAGAACACCTGTACTGTCAATACACGGCCCTAAGGTCACTTAAAGCAGAAGAAGGGTCATCAATCCAACATCCTGTCCTTCGCAACACTCTTGTTGCTGAATGCAATCAGATCCTCACAGCAATGCTCCTTAATGTAGCAGAAAGCCTCGACTGGAGAGAGACGGGTGAAGCAGAGTGAGGGAGCAGGCTGGTATACTGCTGCCACCGCAGTGATGCGTTTCTTTATTTTGGACACACACACACACACACACACACACACACACACACACCACTACCCACAGGACGACGCACACAGCTAACACCATCTCATGGTGTTACACACAGCGATAACTTTACACTAGACATTGGAAGATTGCTGTCACGATCTGATTGCATTCAGCCACAAAACACCCCTAGTAGACGACGTCATACTAGGAGTGTAAGAAAATATATTACAGTATTGTGATATTATATTGAAGCAGTTCAATTAGTGTTCATTTTAAACCTGACCATTTCACTTATAGAGTCATACTCTAATTATCTTGCTCATAGTATCACAATATATTGAACCATGCATCGTATCAACTGGTCCTTGACCATACACATCATTATTTTATGCCCCTCTAGCTGGCGCCTAGTACTTGGCATCGTGACCTTGGAGTGTCCCATTCTTTTGGCAGTACTTTTCTATAGAAATGATACAAGCTGTGTCAGAGTGGTGCACTTTAAAGTAGCTGAATTATCTCGTTAGAATGGGGGTCTGCGTTCTTTTCAAAATACAGTGCATCATTAAAAGCAGCAGCCCTCCCCTTCCTAACACACACCGACACAGACACACTCTCATCCACACTTTCTTTATGTCACAATCGTTCCCTCCAACGCTTTGGCAAGGCAGTCCGTTGGCACTCCGCCTTGGGCAGGATTTTTGAAACCGAAGTCAATGAATCCTGGGGACGCGCAAGCCTCAGCACAGACGAGCGCTGAAACAGTAGCCGGGGCCAGAGCATGCAAGTGCAAATGCAGGTCACGCACCCAACCTCCCCCGGCTTTCAGCTCCTCAAAGAGCCTGGAAGCTCCCTGTCCGGCACAAAAAGCCCCTCTCCACTGCCCCGGCCGCCATCCTCCACAGGGCTGCAGCCTGAGCCCAACGGCTCACTTCCAGCTCCGCCAAGAAAAAAGAGCCATCTGCCTCCAGGGACGGGTTGTAAAACCCAGTGATAATTAAACCTTCTTCAAATTCTGGCAGTTAAACACCCACCTGTTTAAAACACCACGGAGGAAAAGGACGGAAATTGCTTTAAAATATAAAGAAATCGGAGAAGTTCGATATAAAGTTCATTAACGGAACACGTTTGTGTGTGTTAGAGCTTTTCATAACTGATCAGATTAAAACGTTCGGGTAACTAAGTGCGCAAAGTATCATGTGAATTGTAGATGTATTTTAAAATTTTCTGGAACATCCCTCCAATGAAATATGATTCGGTTCCATATCTCGTACACTGAAATGGTCTTGTAGCTCTATCAACATTTTACGTCGTCAATAACTGAATGTCAAACCAAATTCCAGGATTTACAGCTCAGTGCATTTGAAAAAAGAATTACGACCAGTGTCCAAACTGAACTGGACCCCAATACTGCCACAATATCGGCGACCGTCCTCTGCTAGGTAGTGTAACCAGCAAGCTGATTGGTTCTTTTTGTTGAAGGGATCATATTTCAACCAGTGAACGATCTCCTCGTTTATTAAGTCTCTGCCAAAACATTGCCGTCCCGAAAGAGGACCATGGCAGCTTTTATTTCACCCCGTGTGATGTTTCTATTGGCATTGTCTGGAGCTCTGACTGAGAACGTGTCCTTCACTCCAGTTGCAGTGCTCTTCATAGAGTGTGATATTTACAGCACTGGACGGCGTCCGGGTCCAAACCCAATCTGTCCACGAATGTCCTCTGGTCTATGCTGATGATATGCACATTTTTACAACTGTCTGTTGTTTAATGCTTAGTTCTAGAAGAATACAGTACATACAATTGAAGACAAATTTCATCACTTTATTTTATTAAAATCAAACCATGAAGATCCAAATGAAGTTTCTTCAAAGCGCTTTGGCATCTGAAACCTTTAACGCCTCTAAAAGCTGCATCCCAAAGTTACATAAAGTGGTTACGGATACACAGCCTGTGGCTTGAGATGCCGCGTTTTGTAACAGTTTCGAGATTCAGGCCTGAAATGAGTTCAAACTCCAGTCACAGTGGAGGGATACAGGAGGTGTCCCGCAACACCAAATAGTCCCTGTGCAATTCAGAATTACCACGACTGTCACCATCATCAATAATACACGCCAAACCCGGTGGACGTGTCGACTCTCTGGTGGTTTTGACAGTGAATAAAAGCGCTACACTTGTGCTGACAGTGACCTCTTGCTCCGTTCACCACCACTGTGAAGACATTTGAGTGGGTAGGTTTCTCTACAAAGACACATTTGACACCAGTGCCCACTCTGGATCACTGTTTACATCTGAAACGTCAAATTACTCACACATTGTGAACGCTGCGTGGATTTCCCCTTTAAATAAGCACTTCTTCCTTGGAAACGAGAGTTCTGTCTGATTAACATTCCGAGTACGGTGTCCATTTACTTTCACGCTAAATGAAATGTGGTCAGAAAGTAAGAGGAGGTGTTGGGATAGAACCCTTTATAGAGTACCAATACCGCAGAACCACTGGACACTAATATCACGATGTGATGATGTGAACCCTGCACATCGTCTCGCCCCTATCCGCCTCGTAGACTCCGAGACCTTAGATGTGGAGCAGCCGGAGACACCCATAGTCTCAGACAGATGGAGCCGGTACCAAAAAGGAGCCACGACGAGTGAAATGGACGTGAATAACATGGAAAGAGCAGCACATGTGCAGCACAGGCCCGAGAGAGCAGCTCCTCTTTAATTAAGAGAGAAATACATCAGCCTTGTGTGCTGTAATGAGAGATCGGCTTAAGGCAGGGCTAATCAACACCAGATTACTGCCCCAGACTGAAAGTACTCTGTGTTCACTCTCGCGCCGCTGGGCTTCGGTGACACTGGTGAGCGAAGCCATACAGTTCACCGCCGTGTTTCGTTTTAATGGTGCCAATTAGACACATCAGGAACGATAGCAGAAGAAAGCCACAGCTGGAGCAGCAGAATGTTTATACAGTCGCGTGAGTAAATTAAGACGTTTGTCTTTAAGACGTTGAAACATCTGGACATTTGATCTCCAAATGAAAAAATGCAACTGAAGATCATTTGATTAGAATCATTTCATTGAAGCCCCTCCGACTACAAATGTGTGAAATTAGAACCAGGTGCTGCACATGAGCTCCAAATCATTAGAACATTGATAGAGAATCCTCTAGAAGAGGTGGTCTCATTTGAACCTCAGACATTAGCTTGGTTTGCTCTTGATTGCTGAGGTACGTGGGATCCCCAAGGCCAGGTCAACGAGCTCTCTGAGGCCTTCTTCAAGAAGGTCATGGCTGAAAAGCTTCAGACATTAGTTTGGTTTGCTCTTTGATCCATGTTTTCATGGGGAATCCATATTTTTGTTCATTTCTGCAGCTTGAAGGTCTCTATATTTGATGTGTGGACCATGCTTATGTCTGCTGGGGTTCAGGGCGGGAGACACGGCGCAAAATCCACCAAATCCAATTAAGCAGCACCGATTAGACGCTCTCATTAACTAAACAAGCAGCCTTTCAGTTTTATTTCAGAAAAGAATAATTTACAAATAATAAATATAATCAAAATAACCGATATGTCTCACTGCCCAGCTTCTGGGATAATAAGCAAAGAACCTCAGGGACACCTTTAAGGACACACGGACGAGGACCTTTGGGTTGATACCCTGATACTTTTAAAATATATAAATATTTTTGATATTTTAGAATTACAGAAATGCCCAGAACCAATTTTTGTTCACATTGACTTGTCTCTCCTCCTTTAAAGAAGCCATTTTGAAGGTACAAGGTGTTGTGAGAAGGTTAGAAGGTTTGTAGAAGGTTAGAAAAGCAGTGAAATCAATCAATACACCATCAAATCGACCATTTACAGATATTAGAATGAAAACCGGTGAGGGTTTAGAACGTTGACAGGATGCATTTAACCAACTGTTAACTGCTCACAGTGTATTTTGCTGTTTCCTATGTAGAGGACAGGTAGTGGGAGGCCTGTGGTGAGTAAGAGTGAGAGTCACACTTCAGTAGAAATCTCGGAATAGATTGGATGAAATCAGTCATGCCTCTCAACAGCTCAAAATCAAGAGTTTAAATATAGAAAGCTGTGAGAATGACATAGCACACACACTTTATAATGCCAATACAGATATTACCACTCTAACCACTACAGGCTTTAGTGCTGTGCGTAGTCCTGTTATTACCACTGTAACAGTTATGACAGTCACAAACCATGGAAACAGTAAAGCGTCGAATAAAAAGTCACAAAAACACTGTTAATAACACAATAAATGTAATATTAGTGTTGCTGCATTATAGTGCATTATTAATGCAATGATTAAAAATATGTTTTATTGTTTTTTTATGTGTATATAGTGATATTATAAGCATATACATAAACAATAATCATTATATATAGAATTATTTGCTTTATTTTGGAGTTTTATTGTTTATGTGGCCCCCATGTCTCTATTAGAAGGATAATATTGATCAGGATTTGATGTCTGTGGAAGGAAAAGCATGCAAACCTCCTCAGACTAACATTAAAGTGGTGCATCAAAGTGAGTGAGGTTCTGGTCACAGGAGAAGCCAGTGAATGCACTGGTGAATGCAGTGGTGAATGCATTAGTGAATGCATTAGTGAATGCATTAGTGAATGCATGGTCAGAGCTCCTACCTGCCCCTCCAGCTGCACTGGTCGCTGGAGTACTGAGAGAGCGCGGAGCGGCACAGAGCGAGAGCCGCCAAGACGCACGCCGAGAGCGGCCAGAGCATGGTGTCCTGCCCGCCCTTCTGCCTTCTTCTCCTGGAGCTTTTCTTCAACTCGCAGCGGAAAGTCCAGCCCAGACTGCGCCTCTACATGGTGTTTTCCTCTGGACTGAAGGCTGAGCTCCTCCTGCTCCTGCTGCGGCTCCTGCTGCGGCTCCTGCTGCTGCTCCTCCTGCTCCTCACTCCATGGCCGAGCGGGGAAACCTGTCTGTCTCTCGGATCTTCTGCTCTTCAACTCCAAACTTCTCAGATCGGACTGCAGCGCTCACTGCTGCCACTCCGCCCGCTCTCAGACGGGCCCCGCCCCCGGCGCTCTGATTGGCTGGGGGGAGGAGAGGGGCGGGCAGAAGGAGCATCATTAAGCAGGTTAATGAATTAAATATCACAATAAACTATAGAGTGATATCAGTCATTTCCCCTCAGCCTCCCTCATAGTGTGTGTGTGTGTGTGTGTGTGTGTGTGTGTGTGTGTGTATAAACAATAAAAAGAAAAAAAATAATAAAAAGAATAAGCAGAATAAACACAATAAAAAATTATGTTTTTGTCCATAAATGTTAATAAACTGTAATATAACTGTAATATCATATTAATTACATTAAAATAAATAAGTAAATAAATAAATAAATAAATAAATATAACTGTAATATTATATTAATTACATTAAAATAAATAAGTAAATAAATAAATAAATATAACTGTAATATTGTATTAATTACATTAAAATAAATAAGTAAATAAATAAATAACTATAACTGTAATATTGTATTAATTACATTAAAATAAATAAGTAAATAAACATATATAACTGTAATATTATATTAATTACATTTAAATAAATAAGTAAATAAATAAATATATATATATATATTTAATATAATTAATATTACAGTATAAATATATAGTATAATACTAATACACTAATACAAACTATGTGTTTATATATGAGGGTGGGTCAGAATATTTCCAATACATCAGGCAGGTCTTGAAGAGCATTCCCAGTATGTAGTGGTCAGGACCTAATAGATGTGCTCAGAGAAAGGCCAGTCTGGTGACAGGGTGAGGAGCATCCTACACATTATTTGGCTGATGGTTGATCGTATGTAATGTTATGTATTAATGGTACATTTGAAACTACAATGATAAGACGTATTATTCATCATTTCATTTCATATGATCGGTTCAACACAATCTGGGCCCTTTAGGATACTGCAGAGGTACGAAAACGGACTGACTTGTTCAGTCCTTTGCACTGTATCTCACTCAACACTTGTTGAGGGAACCTGCAAGGTCTTGTTAGAACTTGTGATTGTTGTATTACCAACCACAGCATCACTGCAAATTACTGTGTCTGATCTCCTCTTCAGGAGTGTCAGGTACAGTAATGTTCATTTGCACAGTTACACATCCCTGTATTTGAGGTGAATGGTGGAATAATTACAGTGTATTTTCTCCCTCAGATCTTAAAGTAGCTTTAATTGAGCAGAGTATAGATCACAGGTAAACGTCGTGTAGTAAGTGCACTAATATTAATGTACTGGTACTATACTGGTAGTATTTCAGTCACTCCTGGGAATAAATTGGTCCACGTTTTGTTGTGATGAGGTGTAAAAGTGTTGAAGTTGAAGTTTTATTGTGTGCTGAAACTGTACTGTAAGTGAATTTTTATGTGTGTGTTTATATATATTCCAATCATTTCTATAGCATTTCAGTGGGAAAACGGAGATACAAGGTTTTTGATTTGTATTTTGTGTATATGCATATATACAGTATATCACAAACAACAATGTGTAAATGGAGACGTAGGTGTCGATGGTGCAGCCGAGCGCCTCCTGAATGTCAATAACAAACAGCTTTCATCTATCTTTCCACCTTTTTTTTTCCTGTGTGGACAGAAGAAACCCGTTAGACAGGAGAAACCTGAGCTGCCTTAAACAGTTACTTCGAAGATGTTTCATAAAGACATGGTCCTTCAAGTGTGTGTGTGTGTGCGTGCGTGTGTGTGTATGTGTGTGTGTGTGTGTGTGTGTGTGTGTGTGTGTGTGTGTTTAAGCGTGTGTGTGATGGTATTTGTTTTGATATTGGCACACGGTTGGCCTGCTTTTGGCTTAACACAGCTTCTCCTTAAGTAGGAAAGGCCACAAGTTACAACAGGCAGAGGGAATAAGTGTCACCTGCAGTGCTTCCACCTGTGTGTGTTTGTGTGGTAGAACGTGTTCAGTTGTGCGCAGGGTGTCTGTGCACTAATAGGACATTAGGACAACAGGAATAGGACATATATATATATATATATATATATATATATATATATATATATATATATATATATATATATATATGGTATAGCTCTTTTTGCTCATGTGTTAGTATAGGAGATTTCATCATGGTGATTACTCAGGTGGTTGCTGTGGTATAGCTCTTTCTTGCTCAGGTGTTGCTATGGTATTGGTGTGGGATGCTAAGGTGTTGCTTGGTGGTTACAATACTAATTGTAAGAGAAAGGTAGCTGCACATTCTCTCAACTGTGACGTCATTCGTTCCTACGGGGACAATCAGTTCATGCAAGAACCATAAAACTACGCTAATGGTTCTACGACTGTATTATATTCCATGGTTATATAAAATACTTTGTACTGTTATTTTGCACCAATATATACTTCCCCGACCGACTGTACAAACACATTGGCAGTATACAAGCACACTATTCCATCTGGAATGGTGTGATTATCTTTAATACTGTAGAGGAGTAGCGCCATAAACAGGCGGAACAATAAAGATCAAGATAGAACCTTCTTTACTTTATCGCTCAGTGCTGACTGCAGGGTTCTAGCTTCCCTTCACTCTTAGTTTAATCAGATTTGGGTGAGTGTACACTTCCGACCACAGTATGAAGAGTCCAGTACAGTAAGACATTCCATTCACACACAAGATGCCAGTTAAGCCCAAATGCCGGTTCAGTAAATGTAAGCAGAACATTTCACTTCTATCTTTCCTGATGGTTCTGGAATTCTGGCGTTCCTCTGCTTTCTGATCCAGAGTGATGTAATGGGAGTCTGTAATTCATTATGGACGGCAGCTGGACCCTGCTGTGTTGTATGGACTGACTCAGAAAAGACAGAGATGTGAAAAACAACAGTGCCACTTGTGGGAGGGTTACAGCGGGTAAGAGGAACGGAGCACAGAAACAAAGCAGATGAGTTCTCCATCGACAGGCACTCCTTCTCCATCTCCATGGACGTTGGAGTCAAACGTGAGACAGTTGTTGAGTTTATTTCAGGTTCTAAAAAAAAAAACATTGTATAGACATTAACAGTCAAATTGTGACAAATATCACCATTGGTAATAGTTGCACCCAGAAGGAAGTGTGGGATTGCAGTGCTGTTGGGAAGGAAGATGAAGGACACCAGGAACAATATATGAAATGTAGCTCTGATCTGCATTTATTGATCTACTCATACAGACGTGGTGTCTCTCAGTGCGGCGTCGGGTTTAACGCAACATGCCAGACGTCTCTGCATGGAGTTGTAGAGGTTCCTGATGGTGTCCTGTGATGATCCATCCCATGCAGCTTGAATGTTCTCACTCAGTTCTGCAGATGGTACGGTAGGGGTGGAGTGTTGATGGAGCGTCCAACAGCGTCCCACACATTTTCAACCAGACCAATCCATTCTTGAGGGTACGTTGGTATATGTTAATTCTAATTTAATCTAGCACCATGTCTGCCTGATTCAATTTAAATATCTATAATAGAAATATTATGTGATCCTCACGCAGCAAGGCCTGAGGGGACTTCACAGGCCGCCTGCTCACAGTTCTGAAGTTCTGAGAAGAGTGTTTTTGGAAGTGACTTCTCTAAATGTTGCTTCACTTACAGAGATGGATGAGTCATTTCCAGCCTTGAGCCCGAAACGACTCAGCGTTGCATTTGTGTGTGTTTGTGAGGTCGAAGAGAATGACTGCACCATGCTTGGGTGCAGTATCATGAGGTCTGTCATCGCTGTCCCTCGTCAGCCTTTTAAGAAGTTAAATTCTCTGTTGATTTGCCCGTTTGATGGAGCTGGACGTGTATGGACATATACAGGAAGAACAGTGGCCAGATGATAAAGTCTAAAACCTGCTTGCCACAGTTAGAATGCAGCGGACTAAGCACTCAGCTTCCCTTGGTGTTTACATTTCGGTAATAACAGTAATTTTCGGGGACGTCAATCAAACTGTCATTTGCACACACGCTTGGAATGTGAACGTGGATAGTGTGGAACTGGACGGCGGCACGCTTGTCATATAGTTGGATCACACCCAGCAGCTGTAAGAAGAACCTATTCAGCATGTGTAGAAAGTCAGTGTCATGAGCCGGAACCTCGTTTGCACTGCTGTTGAGTGAGCTGTGTTTAATTTGTGAAGAAGATCTTCATGCTTTGTCTTTGACTCTTTCAATCCTGAATCAAAGTTGCAAGTGTGTGAGGTGCTGTGGACCAACCAAAAGAGATGGTCTCGGGCAGGAGTAACTGAAGCATGGCCCCAATAGGACCACTGTAACCACTTTGGACCAATAGGAATGTTCAATCCCTTGTGCTGCCACAGTCCCAGACAATCAATCCTTAACCTCAAACAAAAACCTAATCCTAATCCTAATCTATGCCTTAACCTGAACTTCCTAATCCGTGCCTAAACCTCAGCCTAAACCCAAAACCTAACATCACACTAATCCAAACCTTAACCTGAGTGTCAACCGAGCCCTGATCCTGACTTAGTCCTGACTTAGTCCTTAATGTTAAGACAAAACTCAGTCCTAATCCTAAACCTAATCCTTATCTCAACCCAAAACTGAGTCCTAATCCTAAATCTAATCCTTATCTCAACCCAAAACCCTGTCCTAATCTGAACCCTAATCCTAACCTGAGCGCTAATCTTAACCTTAACCTCAACCTAATCCAATTAAATCCAGTTACAGACTGGTTTTCTAGAAAAGTACTGTTAATTTCTGTTCAGATCCCTGTTTTTTGCATTCTAGCAGCCATGCATACCAGCACAGCTGCCTTGTCCATTTCTGTCAGCGCTCCGGTCGTTAGTGCTGGTGATGAAGTATCGAAGCTGCCGTAGTTCGGTAAGAATGTAATTGGGGACGTGCAGCGATTGCTTAGGCTCCTTTCAAATTCTCGGCAGTCCAGGGCTGTCAGGGGCCTGCATTTCTGAGTGTGTATGATGAAATTCCATGAGTGTGAGTGTATGAGTGTCTCTCTGGGGGAGTACAGAGAATGTGTGTGTGTGTGTGTGTGTGTGTGTGAGAGAGAGAGAGGGAGAGAGAGAGAGAGAGAGAGGGAGAGAGAGAGAGAGAGAGAGAGAGACTCAGGCTGCTACGCTGTCTCAGCCCTTTAATGCTTTCAAGCTGTGTGTGTGTGTTTCACCCTCAAGTTCACTTTGGCTCTCCACCATAAATCCGCTGCACCTCCAGCCCCGCTGGACTCAGAGACACCGACAGGTGCGAGATTATGGGCTGGCTTTGGGAGATTAAGGAGAAAGGTAAGGTTTATGTGGATGCCCACTGGGCTTTTGAAGCACTAAATGATGTGTATCAGACCCATAAATAAAGCCAAATGCCACACAAGACCATATATTAAAGGAACATGACAAACAAAATTCTATATAACAAACATAAAAGTCAGGCTTTTTTATGTTATTGAGCCAAATTCTACAAATAATTCATGAGATTTTAGTCAGATCTGATCAAATATGTTTATAAAATGGCATTTAGACCTTCAGTTTCCAGTGTGTTTCCAGTATTTTGGCCTCTCCCCAGTCATATACAAACAAACATTAATATATTAATAGAAATCTGCTCCGAAGACACCACTGTATCCTATCATGTCAAATTAAAAATGATTATTATTTATTATAAACATTAATTGTTACATCCTTATAAGCACTATAACAGTAGTCAATGGTTGCCAAGTAACCAACAGTATATGTTCAGCTTGTCTAGTCCCTGTAGAGAAATGCTGCCAAAAGAATAGGACTCTCTGGTGCAGATAAACAAACATGAACCCATGGCCTATAACCAGAGGTGTATAAAGGCCTCCAGCATTGAGCTGTGGAGCAGTGGAACTGTGTTCTCTGGAATGATGGAGCTCCATCCAGTACGTATTGGGATGAGTTGGGGATGAGGTGGAATGGTGATCATCCAACATCAACAGAGATAATATGACTTTAACTCTCCAGGCAGCTCAACCAGCGAGTTACTTGAACCTGTTTGGTTAAATCCAACCATTTACTGAAAAACATGACACAGGCTCTGCTCTCGGCAGCATTAGTAAGAGCAGGGTGTGGGTTCAACTGATGGAAAAGGTTAGAATAACACTATTAGAAATCACAGGTTGAGTCATTAAGGAAGGCCTCCTCTTTCCATCAGCAGAACTGGACAGGACTGGCTTAATGTGCTTTTCAGTGGTGTGACTGGTTGTGCAGCTTCAGGTAAAAGTGAATGCAGCAGCCCTGGTGCAAAACCGCTGCAGAAAGATTGCACTAAGGTAGATCCACGTGGGATAAGATACACTTTAAATCCTCTCAAGAATCCAAAACAAATGAAAAACTAAGGTTTGAAACGGTTCTGGTACATTTCAGCTTCAGAGACGTTTATGGTTCAAGGCTGAAGTATTTCTAATACACTATATGCAATTTCTCCATAATACACGCATAGCACAGATAAGATCATTGACGTTAGATTTGAGAAAACACACTGGCCAGAAATGTTACGCAATGTTGGCAAAACCCAAAGCCTCAATTTAACCGAATGTGTTTTTATTCAAGAACATCTAACCACAGCTATATCTGCACGTAGTTCTAATTAAGTCATATTTAACGTCTGGCCAAATCCTTGACATTTCATAGGCTCAAGAGTGATTGCTGGACCTGTCCAGCATTTACTGATATTCCAGTAGTCGTGAGATATCAGTACATAAATTGATCATGAAGTGTTACCTCTTGGGAGGCTTTGGAATGCCAACGCTTGTGTAAGTCGTGATATGTTATCGTGTGAGTAAGGCTGAACACCTGCCAGCATGCATTTGAGATGGCGTGGGTTCTCGTGAATTTGTGCAGTCATTTAACATTCTTCAGTTCATACTGTCATGTGTGTACCGGGAATGATGTCATATAAGACATTACCGCCCACAGTGGGCAGCACAGTGGGTGGCAATGATGGTGGCCACATTTAATACAGAAGCATATCAACATGCATATCTTTATCATCCATATAAGTCATAGGACATGCTAACTAGTTCCTGTCCCATGACTTTTGTCATGTCAGTGTAGAATCACAACGAGTAGAAATGAATATGATAACTGTTGTTAGCCAGACTGTTAACCAATAGGAATGATGTAAATAAACCCTACAGGTCATTGTATTTAATGAAAAGAACACAGCCGATGTCCTGATTGGCTGTCCTGTTTCGTACCTCATTGCAAAGCAGTCAAGGCTGAAACGCTTCTTATAACATCAGCATGAATGGGCGGAGCTAAACTGCTGTAGGATGAATAAGAAGATGCATGTCAATAAGTTATTTTTGTGACAAACTCTTTTTAGAGATGGACAGACGACTGGAGAGAACGGGACGTTAAAGCAGGTCATAGCCTGCTTACTGGGACAGTCGTCCTAGACGTGTCGGGCAGTTCCATGTTCAGGCCTTGCAGAACCTCAAACTTTAGCACTGCTGATGAGCAGACAACCCAGGTCTCCCGGAAGACACGGGAGTCTCCTGTATATTAACACCGCAAATCATGTCAATATCCTGTAAATAAAATGAACCAGCAGTAGAGAAGGAATGAGATCCCCTGGCACCAGTACAGACCCCCTTACAGATCAATAAATGAATCATATTTATATATTTTTATTATTATTATAATTATTTTGATTATTTAATTTCACAATGCAGCGATCAGACAAAGGCAAGTCATGATAACAGTGCTTCTAGTCCACCATTTACATCTTATCTCCACAAACGTGTCTTGGTACCTTCAGACACCAACGATGGGTTGATAGGCCAGTACGATCTCCTGCCGTACTATCGCTTTAAAACGTCAGGCAGTTCGATTGGTCATTTTTTAATGTTGCAAAAACATGCTGTTACCATGGCGATATAAAGAGTGGTAGTCAGCAGCCTTGTTTCAGCAATTCCTCATTGGGCCTTTAAACAGCTCACACAGAACGACAAAAGAGAAGTAGATGCTGTTTACAGATACAGTAACTCTCTCTAGTTCCTCTTAGAAGCACCAGAGGTATTTGCAGTTGGCTGTGGTCCACTGATAAACAGGATTTACGGGGGACGTAAACCCATCATGACATATCTCGGGAGGTGGACTGTTTCAGATTATGTTCATGATTTGTGAGAAACAGGCCACCGTATATCACGGACCAGGTACTCGCACCAGTGTGCGTTTGTTTGCACTATCCAGGAACAGCCGAGGACGCTTTGGTCATGCGTTTGCCTTTGAATCTTTTCAGCTCCTTTATACACAAAGAACAAGTCGGCCTTTTTTCCTGAGCGCACAAAGGGAACCACATAAACCCATCCACGTGCATACTATCATAAACACACACACATACACACACACACACACACACACACACACACACACACACACACACACACACACACACACACACACACACACACACACACACTGGCTTCACATGTTTTGCGTAACTGACACCTCCGGATCCTCAGGAACAAAACTGAGCACTGCATACAGAAACGCGAGTTCATTGTCCTGGACCAGATTACCAGTTGACATGTCCACATGATTCCCTCAGAGGAACGGTAAACAAACCATTGAGATCAGTGAGAAGCAGAGCATTAACTCCTGGCCTGGGGTCTTCATTCTTTCCTTGGAAAGCTCTGAAAAATGTTTGGATGAGGTCAACAACTTGAAGGATTCGTTAAAACTTGGTGTGAAGGGATTTCTGATGACTAGCTTCTGGAAAATGCACATCAGTCTCCTGTAAACGAGGCAGCAGGCCGGTTTCTCAAAATCCAGGCTTCTTCCAGAAACGTTTGTGGCCCAGGAACCAAGTGCAGAGCGCTCCTCTCTAAGCTGAGTCCATTCGGATTCCAAGAGTCGTTTCCAATCAGGACTTGGGGAAGGAGATCTGGAAAATGCACTATTACATTTACAGTATCAAATACATACATCGGACAAATGGGCAAAAGTATTTTGACATCTGCTGGTTGGATTTGTCTTGTGAAATCAAGGGTGTTCAAAAGAGTTAATCCTGCTTTTGTTGGAGTAACTGTCTCTACTGTCCAGGGAAGGATTTCTATTAGATTTGGAGCATTGCTGTGAGGATCTGATTGCATTCAGCGACAGGAGGCACTGTTAGTGAGGTCAGGATGTTGGCTCATCACCCCTTCATGACTTTTCCCAAAAGCACCATCATTCCAGAGGAAAGTTCCACTGCTCAGTAACTCAATGCTGGGGTCTTTATAGAGCTCTAGTCCACCCCTGGGGTTAGGCATGGTGCCAGGGGGCTCGTGTTTATCTGTGTGTCAGACAAACACCATAAATGTCAATGACAGTCTTGAAATATATAAAACATCTTCATTCAATTCAAAGAATCCTGCCATATTTTTTATTTATTACAAGTAAAAAGTGACATGTTGAGCCTTTTTTTGTTTTATTGTTGATCAGTGTGGCTTATAATTCATGAAGATCAGAAATCCAGAATCTGTGTTCATTAGAAAATTTCATTTAGAGTTTGAATACATTAATAATGAATAATTATTGAACCCAAAAAACCCAAAATAATGAATATAAAGTCAAATATAAATTCATAAAAAAGCTTTCGTTTATAATCGACCTATTTACCATATTCTATTTAATTTTGCTGCACTATAAAAGGTAACACACACACACACACACACACACACACACTAGGAGGCAGTGAGCACACATGCCTGGAGCAGTGGGTGGCCCTGTCCACAGCGCTCGTGGAGCAGCTGGGGAGTTCAGTGCCTCCCTCAAGGGCACTTCAGTCATGTCCTCCCAGTTCAGGAATCGGCGACCTTCCATTCAAAAGGTTGGTTCCTGAACCATCAGGCCACAGTTGCCCCATAATACAGTATATGACCTATTTAACCACAGCAAGGCCATTTTTAACTCTAAATGAACTTTGCTGACTCAGATGATCTGATTCTCTTCTGTCTGCTCATTCGGGGGGAAGAGGTTTCAACACTGGTGAGTCACTGATTTCAGAAAATCTGGGCTTCCTTCAGCACTTACATAGTTAATTTCAACCTTAAAAACTTGGACTGATTTTGCAGAAAAGGTCTTAAAATACAGAAGAAACCAGAGATACTAACGCTGTGCTCCATTTACCCCCGAAGTCAGAGGTTGGCGCTGGGATTTTACCAGGTTCCGGTTAAACGTTCAGATAATTCTACTCATTTCATCACAACTGGTGTTTAATGGTGTCGCTAAAAAGCCAAAAACATTCAATTAACATCCAGATGATCAGTTTATTAAACTGATATGATGTTGATGAAAGAATACAGGCCATAAGAGATTGACTAACTTACATGAATCAGCCTTTATTTAATCACACAAATCAATTTTATGAATAAAAATAATAACGAATAATAATAAAAGTAGCTGCTCATTAAGTAAAAATAGTTCCACTATATAAAAATAATGGAAATGAGAAAAGCACCTGTTGTACTGAATTCACTTTGTTCAACTTTATTCACAGTTGTTCAATGATTTATGTATAATTATGATAAATTCTGCTTAAATACAAAACATTTTTTAAAAATATACAGTAATTTTTGCTGAGTTCCACATACAGGGGGACAAAATAGAGTCCAAAAAATGCTTTCTCCCCCAATATATCACTTGCAGCAAATATATTGCACTCAAACATGTTCTACACGTATCAATGTTATCATTTTGGGCATCCAAACACCATGGAAACCCATTAACAGATAAAACTGGAGAGAAGTTCTGTTGAAGGCTATGAGATCTGACTGTTTTTTAGGATTTTAACTGGATTGAAATTCCCTACTAAGAGTTCGACGTCCCGGTTAAACTGATCCACAGCATCACAGCACACGAATGTGGGGTTTTAAAAATCTTCACTCGATTCACAGGTTCTTCAGCAATTTAAAGGTTCTTCACATTCGATCCCTTTCACAAACCCAGTCCGTCATGGAACTTTTTAAGAGTGTATGTGATAGGTTTGGGAAAACAGCTTCATATCTGGTAGGAGCAGCTGCTTTTCCGTGGAAGCCAGCGAGAGCCATTAAGTAATCTGAAACAAATGCAGCCCATTATGAAATATCATCTTTGACATGGTTGGCAGCGTACCTCTGGAAACGAGTGGCATTACTCAACTCAAACAGCCAATAAGAAGAAGTTCCAGGATTCACTTCAGCTTTCAGTTTTCACTATGAATTCAGTTCGGTTTCTGACGGCTGCGGTTCCTCACGAGTTAAACCGCATTTCTGATATGAGTTTAGCCACAGGCTTGGCCTCGGTTTCCTGTGGGCCATTTCATTGGTATTTTCTGGTTTGAGTTGCACAATCACTGTCCCATCTGATCCACCTTTAAGTGCTATTTCTGCTCATTCGAGTGTGCGTTCTGTGTGCTGGCTCTCGTATTTCAGCAGTGATTTCAACATTTTTAATCCATGTAATCCAACCTCTTCTTAGAGATATTGGTTAGATGGATTGGATGTGATAAACTGTGCTTCGCTCTGGAATCCAGGAGCTGGGTTGGGCTCTCAGAGGTTTAGGCTTCACAACTGCCAACCAGCATCACCACTGATGGGTATGAAATGCAAAGTCTGAACGTTACTGAACGATAATATTCAGACCAAAATCTGATCCCACCATCAAACAATCTGACCCTGTTTGACCTCGAACAAATCCAAGCTAACGTTGCTCAACACAAACGATAATCTGATCTTATCACTAAACCATTCACTAAAATCAGATCTTCTGATGATGATCTGATCTCCTGATGGTGATCTGATATCCTGGTGATGATCTGATACCCTGGTGATGATCTGATCTCCTGGTGATCTGATCTCCTGGTGATGACCTGATCTCCTGATGAGGATCTGATCTCCTGGCTGAAGTTAAACTAATATCTGTTCTCATGAATGAATGTAAATTAAAACCTGAGACCACAGCTGACCTAAGATGAACTGGTGCCCTGTCCACAGGGTATTCCTGCCCTACACCTGATGACTCCAGGTGGCCTCTGGATCAACCGTGACCCTATTCAGGAAGAAGTGGAGAAGATAATGACTGACTGGTCTGATCTAATGTCTGGGTTTTATCCAAAATTCTAATGCAATGGATGAACTTAAATCCTAATGACATTTCTAATCTCATCTTCTGGCTGAACTGAAGCTATAGTCTGATGTTCTTGCTGAGTTTAAACTAAAACCTGACCTCATGGCTGATCTCTCAGCGTAACGTAAACCAAAATCTAAACCGAAACTTGAAAAATCTCTTGTTGGAATTCTAACAAAAGGCCACGCTGCCTGTGACGCAACATTCTGAGGAAACTTCACGCCCCGGCAATGAATATTATAGAGGTGAGGTTGGAGATAAACAGTCCATCAGCAGTGCTGTTAAGCAAAGCATTCCACAGACTTCTAAAGGCTTTCGTGCGTTCTCTCAGAGAGGGGAGAAAACAGCTCTAGTATAAGATGACCGCATTTCCATATCGTTTCAGTCTCTGGCATCAGATGCGGAGATCGTCTTTCCAGAATATAAGAAAATAACTGGGAGCGATGTTCACAGGCTTTCTCTGCCAAGCCCTTATTGCAACACTACAAACCCCCTGTCCTTGCTGTTCCACTGTAGAGGGATGAAATAAAGAGCCGAGCTGTGCCAAGACCTGCACTATTACGTACTGCACCGATCGACAGTGACAAACAAGTGAGTGGCTCCAAGAATCTCTCTCCTGCTTTCTTCTTGGAGGCTTCTGGGATTTATTTTCATAAACAAATAATAACCCTCAGCCTCCAGGACTGGAGTAGAGCTTTATGAGTATGTAAAATATGTGTTTTAATTAACAAATTACAGCAGGACGGCTGCCGGCTGAATGGACTGCGGGATACTGCATCTCTAAACGCCATCTTTACGTGAAGGAACTCACAGAATAAAATGGACAACATCAAGCAAACTGGGAAAACTGGATTAACTGGGAGAGTAAATTAACAGTAGAGCCACCCAGGCAAGAACAAAACCCTGCGGTGGACTCTGATTTCCTGGGCCTGAAGTGCCCATAGCAAACGTTCACCCGAGTCAGAGTCTGGTCTAACCACGTGTGTGTGTGTGTGTGTGTGTGTGTGTGTGTGTGTGTGTGTGTGTGAGTGCATGCATACTGACACTCAGTTTGGCCAATTAGTCCGCAGGCCAAGAGCAGGAAATGGACTAATAAATAAAGATTAAACTAAAAGGCTGCCTGGCCAGTTTCCTTCATAGCTCTCCCCTAAGGCTCCTGCAACGCCCTAGACACACTCCACAGGTCCCTGCAGTGTCACGCGCACACACACGCGCCCACACACCCGCAGGCGTACGCCGTCACACTCCCAGTCACGCACACATACACAGCCAGCATGCTCAGAGTGCGGTCATACTCAGGCCTCCTCCCAGCTGCGGAGGGTCGTTTGACTGAAGGCCAGAAGCCTCCCGGTGAAACCGCTCAGGGCAGTGTTCACAAACCCACTTCCACTCTGTATTGTTAACCCTGCTGTGTGTTTTTAAGCTGCACCCATTGCTGACACAGATGTGCAAATGCACACACCGCGTGTCTAGCTCCTAGAGAAAAGTACTGACATAGAATAGGCCTCTCTGGAGCAGATAATCATGAACCTGTTGGCACCGGAGGGGTATGAAGTCCATCAGCATTGAGCTGAGGAGCATTGGAGCATTGGCACTGTCTTCTCTGGAATGATGGCACTCCATCCAAAGTTAGGAATGAGGTGAGGAGGTGATCATCAAATGCTCATGTGCAAAATCATCACTCATTGGTAGGAACTGACCACTACATCTCAGAATTTTGGATATGTTCTGACCCTCAGGTTGTCTAGTCATCACAGTCTGGTCTGAAGAATCTCAGACTCTTTTCCTGCTTCCAAAACTGACTGTTGGAAGTGAACTTGGTTCTGAAGGCAGATGTAGCTCTGAGGCAGAACAACTGCTGCTGGTTGAGAATAACAAATTAAAAGAACTAGTAGGCGGAGCTGTAGAAACATGTTTCTGACCATTAGTGCTCAAAAGCAGCATGTTCTCCGGGTTTCTCGTGTATCTCGCTTATTGGTTGGATTGCTAATTAATGTGTAGGCAAACTGTCAGGCTCAAGATCGTGGTACTTTTGGTAGTCTCCATTCTGACACGCTGTGAGATGCTGCCTTAGAGGCTAGAGAAACCAACACCAGATAAAACAAATCTTAAAAACAAACAACGAAATCTCAAACTGAATCGCTCACCCTTCATGCAGTGCATCTTCATACGAAGCTTTGAGGAGCAGATACACATTTCTAAAGCTCTGCCTGCTGGCTATTTTAATAGTCTATTTTCAGAAACACTTGTGTTTGCTCTGCCTCAGAGGCAGTGCTGCCTTCAGAACCGTTCTGAGTAGTGGTTTAGCACGTGAGCTCATCCAGCATCCTGACCTCATTAATGTTCCAATCACTGAATATAATCAAGTCCTCACAGCAAAGCTTTAAAACCTAGAAAGGACAGTAAAGAGAGATACACCAACAAAAGCGGGATAAACTCTTTTTCAAAAGAAATAATGAATGAGCAGGTGTCCCAATACTTTTGTCCAAATAGTCTTTGATGGTTAAGATTGTTATTCGTTTGTTATTCATCCGTCTTAACCATTTTTTCCCATTTCAGGAATGTGGTGGGTTCAGAGCCTACCTGGAATCATTTTAAATACAAAGGATACGATGGTGTTACACTGCTGCATGTGGTGTTCATCGTATTACCTTGTGTCTACAATGTTAGTTCAGGACACTGCTTTAATTTCCAACACAAGCATAAGAAGCTTCACCAGTAACCATACTGGGTGAGCAGCCAAACCTGAATAAACCAGCATAGAACTGCAGGCAGTCCATACTGTATTAACACAAGACACAGTATCAGACACACCTTTACTCCTTCTGTACTGAACAGTGTATCAAACCGAGGCACCGTCATATTACGCTGAATAGAAACAGAATGGAAAATGACTAATATCCCTGAAACGTTGACAAACAGGAAGCAGCTCCTGTGATTGTGGTGACTTTGTTCTCTATTGTGTGCAGACCACAATACCTGCAGGTAAAGACTGCGGTGAGCTGTGTGTGCTTCTGCCACCTGTTTGAGGCCTTAATCAGCGCAGACAAGATTACAAGACCAGACACGAGACAGCACAGATAAACAGCCGTGAATGAGATGTTGGAGGGGGGTGGGGTCAGGTGGGGTGGGCTGGTGATGACGGGTATTTGAGACATAGAATCTCTCTCTCTCTCTCTCTCTCTCTCTCTCTCTCTCTCACACACACACACACACACACACACACACACACACACACACACACACACACACACACACACATTTTATACTTTACACTTTTCATTACAAATAATAATAATAATGCTTTTATTATATTATAGCTCATGAATATCTTATATTATTCAAATATATATAAGTACGTTTATTATAAATAAAATATACTTATTTTTAAGTATTATAAACTACTATTCAAACAACTTAAATACAGTATCTAGGCAACCATAATCATGAGGTTTTAATGTTATGGCTAATTGCTGTATATATATATATATATATAACAGATGTCATTATTATTACATATACACTGGATGCTTACGTTCGTGTAACGCCTATGAGACCCGAGTGTGTCCGGCTAGAGAAAGCTTGTGTCAGACATCACGTGTGGAAGTTTAAGCAGCTTTCTGTTGAGATCTTCTCGGGCGTATGATCAGAATCTCAGGATATGTTTTCATACAAAGCCTCGGATTCAGGGCTGCTCTCTATCATTAGCTCGTCGAACACACGGTCTTTCTCTCTCTGTCACAAACACACTCAGACAGGCCGGCAGCACAGTCCAATAAAGGCCTCTTTGTTCACTGTGAGCTACTGCTAATTGTCCCTCTCAGAAAAACAGCGCCCGACCCCCTCCACTCTGTTTTATTTCAGATTGTGTGTGATGAAGGGAACTTGCAGTGAATAAAAATGAGCGCTATATCCTCACCTGCGCCTGCAGTAATGACAACCTGGCGTGAATATCAGTCTGATCCACTGCTTCACTGGGACTACAGCTAAACATTTCCATCATGCCCAATATCAAGTGAGCTAGAGAGGTCTAAAGCCCCCCCCCAGCAAGCTGTGAGCAGAACCAGTTCCTTGGCGTGATGGAGAGAACGGATAATCTCACAGCAATGTTCATGCATCCAGTACGAAGCCTCCCCAGATACACTCATCAACCATAACATTATGGTTTTCTGTAGTCAGGACCTCAAAGGATCACTACAGTGTAGCTATGATGTGGGTGGTGGGTCATTCAGCACTGCGCCCACACTGGACGTGGGTGGTGGTGGTGTGTTAGTGTGTGTTGTGCTGGCACGAAAGGATCTGACACAGCAGTGCTCCCACGCACTGCTCCACCTTGTAGATGTAAAAGTCAGAGACAGACGCTCATCTGCACAGTGTGAGTTGGTCATCAGACACTGCCCACAGGACTCTGGGGGTAAGTCAATATTGTATAAATACAGAACTTCAGTGCTCCATTTCAGGGTATGCTCTCTCCCATGTTGAGTCTAAAAGACACCTCCCTATTGATAAACACTGAAGCCCATAATTCACAAATGACCCTGCAGCCATAAAACAGCCAGACGTGGTTCCGTTTCCACCTCAGTCTGTTTATTATTTTCCGCGGCGGCTCTTATCAGCAGCAGTGTGCCCAGCGAGAGGCTGGTCAGCACTCACTTCCCCTTTCCCTGCGCTCCTGCCTCATCCGGAGAAAGTAAATCAGGCCTATTTGCCCTGCGGCCAGCAGCGAGGCGGATACGGCCTGGAAGAGCTGATGGGTTCTGCTGCAGCTCCAGCAGAGAGAGAGAGAGAGAGAGAGAGAGAGAGAGAGAGAGAGAGAGGAGAGAGAGAGAGAGAGAGCATCTTTGGCCTTTCCACAGAGAGGAAACATCTGGACAATTACTGGCCCACTCTGGCATGAAAGTGAAATGTATGTGTGTGTGTGTGTGTGTGTGTGTGTGTGTGTGTGTGTGTGTGTGTGTATTGAGGATTTTACACCACTTATTTCACTGCCAAGCTTACACAAGTGATTGTAGACTATTAACATGAAGACATCCTTCAGAAGCTGGACTGGGGGGCAGTTAGAAGGGGCAGAGGGGACGGACTTAAGAGGACATTCAACATTTTATGGTTCAAATATAAACGAAATCATTTGTGGTTTGATTTGGAATGGATTATGTATGTGCACCGAGGTCCCACAGGACCACCACAGAGCAGGGGTGGGGGTGTGTGTGTGGGGGTCATTCTCAGCACTGCAGTCACACTGACATGGTGGTGGTGTGTTAGTGTGTGTTGTGCTGGTGAATCAAACACAGCAGTGCTGCTGGAGTGTTTAAACACTGCAGATATAAGAGACAGAATTGAGCCACATGTTGGGTAAAGGTGGAACACACTGTACTGTACCACTCTAGAACACCGCGTTACAGTGCTGGTGATTGTTGGAGGTTGGAGTGTTGGGTCTGGAACTGTCCCTGTGTTTAAAAATGTCCTGCATTTTCACTCCAGTCTGCTCGCGAAAGATGTTTCTGAAGGGGGAACTGTTGTTCTCCGGGCAGCTGACAGAGACGGAGGGGAGGTTGTGTCTTGAGTGAAGAAATGCTCCGGGCCTCGCTGACAGAGGAGAGAGGGAGGTAACAGATAGTCACACCTGCCCATAACTTGCTGTGTCTGAACAGGAGCTCGCGCACACACATATGTAGGCTCTGCTGAAGGATCTGACAGCTGCACCTGGTCTTAAAGGTGATCTTCAGATCCTTCAGAACACAATGGAGATGGTGCTTACTGTCACAGTCATTTCTGTAAAGCTGCAGTCCGGAATTCCCCGAGCACCGGCAGCAGCAGAATGGGATTAGCTCGGGGATTGCTGAAAGAGTCCACAGTAAACCCACCAGGCTATAAGTTTAGTGGTGAACTTGTCCTTTTGGAGAGGTCTTTGTTGCAGCGTTAACCCTCGGAAGTTACAGAAAGCTCCAGCGACAGCAAAAGCATGGCGTCAGCTTATATGACCTTTTCGGAATCACTGGAATCTGGAAACCAGTGCTCAAAGGCTGGGGTATTGTGCATGTCCTAAAAACCCAGTAAGCCCCCAGACGCGGACATGATGCAATTTATCTTTATGCAATGGCATTTCAGGACATTCCAAATGAAGGGATTTAACTGGAATTAGCCGCTAATATGAAGGGTGAGCATGGAACACAAACCTCAACTGTTTGAAAACAATCCACAGCATTAAGGACTCTGGTCACTTCATCCATCGTGAGTATCAGGATTATCTGACCAAGCTGCACAAATATGTAAAAGTCTAAAACACACCCCAACATGCATTTAAAACAAATCTGATCCATCAAATCACTTCAGGGTGTGGTCTGAGACGCCAGTACAAGCTAAATCCCTCCCAATATGACTGCAACATCTCCCCAGTACAAGCAAACTCCTCCCAATACAACTGACCCATCTCCCAGTACAAACAAACCCCTTACAGTACATCTGATACTCCTCCAAATAGAACCTTAACATCTCCCAGTACAACTTTTACTCCTCCCAGTACAACTGTTACTCCTCCCAATACAACCAAAACATCTCCCAGTACAACTGTTACTCCTCCCAATACAACCAAAACATCTCCCAGTACAACTGTTACTCCTCCCAATACAACCAAAACGTCTCCCAGTACAACTGTTACTCCTCCCATGTATTGATAAACTACTGGTTGTTCCATAACGAGTGGATTTGCATCAGATTTCACTCGACCTCTTCACTAATGCTCGCTTGGCTGAATGCACTCAGATCCTCACAACAATCTCACACCACTCATGGAAAGTTAGGTACAGCATTGGGCTGTAAACACCTCAGAACTGCTAATATTGAATGTAATCCAAATGTAGCTCATTACATAGTAGATGTGTACTCACTATGTTACTACCCTGTAATTACTATGTAATTAATGATGCAGGATCTAACGACATTGTTCCTTTTACATGTTAAAACAAAAACGACAGTAAAAAAAGATCACAATTCTTCAGTGTTTGATTTTCCCCACTCCCTGCAGGACAGCAGTGCAGACGTGATTTCTGGGAGGTGCTGGACGTTGTTTGGTTTCCTGTGCAGGCCAGGTTCCTGACCCGGCCATCCTCTCTACCTGCAGCTCGTCCACATCCTCTTCCACCCATCCCAGCCCACACTCTCATCTCCTCTGCTTTTATAACAAACTGTACACCTCTCTCCTCTCTGTCTCTCTGTCTCTCTTTCTCTCTCTCTCTCTCTCTCTCTCTCGTCTAGTCCCAACAGTGTACTGCCAACAGAAAAGGAGCATAAACATGACTCTGTTGGCACCGTGCTTAATGCCAGGCATGGGGTAGAGGAGCATCAAGCCCCCCAGCATTGGGCCGTGGAGCAGTGGGACTGTTCTGTCTGGGATGATGGTGCTCCATCCAATACTTTTAGGATGAGTTTGGGGAGTTGGAGATGGGTGATGGTGATCATCCTCACATCCTCACTAATGCTCTTGTCATTGAATGCAATGAGATCCTCACAACAATGCTCCAAAATCTGGACAGTAGAGACAGTTACTCCAACAAAAGCAGGATAAACTCTTTTAACATCTGTGATTTCAGAAGAAGCACTAAATTAGCAGGTGTCCCAGTACTTTTGTCCTGATTCATAGGACTGGTGGACTAGGACCAGGAGCTGGAGAAGAAGCTGCAGGCTGTGCAGTGAGTGAGTGGAGTTTAATGGAGTCTGTTCTCCTCCATTCACATTATTCTATGATGTTCCCTTCCATTTCAACGGTTCACGATCATTTCTAGATCATTTTCCCTTTCGATTGTTCTAGATCTTTCTCTACTGTTCAGTGTTCTTGTATATTCTGTTCACATTGTTTCTGAATGTTCTACCATATTCAATTTGTAACATCGCTCTAGAACTGTTCCAGCATCGACATGACTCTTCTAATCACAGTGTTCTACTACGTTCTTTTTCTGTTCACATTATTCCGTCAGCGCCCTCTCCACTGACACCGCTTCTAGAACCCGCCAGAGTTGCGAATGTTGTAGGAAAGTGATTTTCTCTCTAAGTGGAAAAGCAGATGTCTGTATGAGTTGTTTTGTTGCTCATCTGTTTTCAGAATTTAATTCAGTTTCTTGTTATTTCCTTCACTCTAATTCTACACCCCCCAACCCCACCAACCCCCCACACCACACCCCACACCACCACCCCCTCCGCTGTGTTATCCCAGTGCTGCGTGACTGGCTCTCCAGCTATGATAACAGCGCTGTTTCCTGAGCCCCTGTGCTCACACTCCGCTGACTCCGGCTCTCTCCTCCTCTCATCTCCTCTAACACGCCCTGACACCCCTACCTTTGATGTCCCGAGGTGCTGCAGCCCAACAAAGGCTGCCTGATCCGCGGCTGATACACCAGTAGTCCTGCTTACGCCTCGGGACAGTGTCCAGCGTTCCCTTTAGACCTCCACACATTTCCCTGAGGTGTGGTGGGCTGCCGGGCCTGCAGGAAGTTGCACAAGCACATTTTGAGTGTTATGAAGCTTGCGAAGACCCTGCGGAGACATTGTGGTTGGCTGGATTGTGAACAGTGATCATGAACTCATTAAACTGCAGTCGTCTAAAACCTTCATCATTTGTGGAATACACTATATGGACAAAAGTATTGGGACACCTACCTTCTACAGTCATTTCTTCTGAATCTTGGGCATTATACAGAGTTTATCATGCTCTCTCTCTACTGTTCTACTCGATTTTGGAGCATCGCTGTGAGGATTTGGTTCCGTTCAGATGATCACCACCCAACCTCATCCCCAACTCCACAACTCATACCAAAGCATTGGATGGAGCACCATTATTCCAGAGAATGCTGGAGAAATCCTGATTATCTGAGTGGATCACAGCAGGTCAAGACAACGGGAGCAGGTCATTCGTGTTATTGTTGCTGATGTCTGTTTCACTGAGGCACAGATGGAGAAGCAGAGGGAGTAAAAAGAGGGTGTTTACAAGAAAACCACATATGGAAAACACCATCATCCATCAAACCCTTACTCACACCCTCTTCATCCATCACACAGCACGACACTTCACAACAAAATAAAAACTTGAGACCACGAGACCCTCAAACAAACATGGAGATGGTGGAACCAAGGGGTCTCAGTCAGACAGCATCAGACTGAGGAGCTTATTGGATTCATGCCCATTTGTCCATCATAAGCACAAAGTGCTAAGCTTCTCGCTGACGTCTGCCTGTGGAGAACATGGTGGTAGAAGCCTCCCTCGTGGTGTGGTACGGAATCAAGCAGTAGAAGTTATTACAGGTGTGATATGTGTATGTGGGGTCTTAAGGGAGGATAATGAGATCATTGCAATAATGTGCTTCAAGCGGTTCATAACACTTGTAGATATTGGCCTGATTACTGATCTCAATCTAGACCACAGTAAACCAGCACCACGTTCATATGATAGCACTCCTTCACATATTACTGCTTCCAATTCATCAGAAATCAGATCAGCCAGGTGAGGTTTACCTTAGTTACATGTACTCAAGTACATTTCGATTTACAGAGGTGGGACCCTGACGAAATAAGGGGCTTCAAATGGTTCCTTGAGTGATGCTACAGAAGAACCACTTTTGGTTCCATGAAGAAAAAAGCTTTTTAGACACATTTTTCTCAACTGTATGTCCTGGAGGCACCCTGTTGCCTAAACACACCTGATTCAACTAATCGCTGCAGGGGATGTTAAAACAGGAAAGCCACTACAATGCGCAGGGCAGGGGTGCCTCTAGGTCCAGGGTTGAGAAACAACCTGGTTAAGACTTTTCAAAGGTTCTTCACACTCCATACATCTCCACAGAAATAGGTACTAATGGAAATCAATAATCAATCTATTCCATCAAGCCCTGGTTTAAAACCCACACATGTCCTATTTATGTGCACTGTCATGTCCATGTGGATGCTGTGCCTTGGCCCCTGCAGCTCTCGGCCAAGTGCTCACGCTGATCTCGCGCCGAATGAAGCCTGGATGCACTCCGATGACTCGGGTTACCAAGTGCTAATGTTGTCGCCCAGTCTTCTCCTCTTTCAAACCCCAGGGATTTCACTCGGTTTCACATTCCTGACTGGGTTTGGGCTCTGTTCTCACCTCCAGGGAACTCGCCTGGATAAAAGAGTTGAACGGACCTTCTGTCACTTTTCCTGCTCAGTTCTGCAGCCAACACAAGCTCACGCTCAAGCCTGGAACATCACTGCCACTATCACCGAAATCTTAGAAGTCGATATCGGCATCATCCTGCCAACTATCGTAGAGCGAAAGGGGAGCTTAATGCAAAAAACGAGAGGAAAGGAAGAGCAGAAAGAGAGCGAGAAGCAACTAGAGCAACAACAGAACTCTGCAGTGACCATTGATTTGGCCTTCAGTCGTCAACCTAATGGTTTCAATCAGGACCTGGAAGTTGGAAGATATCAAGGCATCTCTGCTGCTGCCAGAGCTATTACATTAGCACGTGCTCCATCCCCATTACTCAGTTACCCTCTCCTGGGGCAATTTGAGTCAGCACAGTTCAAAGAGCATTTAAAACATATAATTTTTACAAATTGGTTATTCTCAGGTTGGAGCGGTGCCGGGTGACTGGCAGGCCTGAGTGGCATGACATACAAGCCCTCTACTAACCTGGAAGCCTGGCATTTCTTGCCCTTGAATTACGCAGCAGGGGACAGATACGGGACACTTACCCCACTGCTATAGTCCCACTCCCCCACCCCTCGCAAAAACCTAGCCAAGCTCATGAGCAGCAGGTTAAACAGTCACATCTGTTTACAGTGAGTGGAGAACAGCTCATTAATCTGTTTGCCAGGGATGAGGACTTGAGTCATATTTGAGTCAGATGCTGACCGACTTGCTGACTCAACGTATGAGTCAGTTTGATTCCTTGACACTGAAAACACCAGAAAATCAAATCCTGACACAGATTCAAGACACAGAGACTCAAGATTCGACCTGGACTTGCAACCCAGAGACTCAAAACTCAACTTGAACACACCAGCAATTCACAATTCAACTGGGACTCAAACTTAGAGACTTTAAACTTGAGTCAGACTTGCAGCCCAAAGAGTCAAGGTTAGACTAAGACTTAAAACAAGACCTGGACTCACAGCCTAAATACTTGGGACTGAGTCAAAGACTCAGAACATCACTCAAGACCTGACTCGAGACTCAAGACTCAGACACATAACCAAAGACTCTGAAGTTGACTAAGACTCACATCCTCCAAACTCAAGAGTTCATTCGGACTTTCACTGAATCAAGACTCGAATCAGACAACTAAGAGACTCAGAATTTGACCTGAACTTGCACCTCAAAGACACAACACTTGACTCCAGAGCCTCTAAACTTGACTCGGACTCATACTCTAAACTGCTACACTGCATATGATACGTAGATATATGGTCCTAAAGCCAGTGAGAGAATTACCTCAGCACACAGAAACGCTGAAAGTTCCACTCACCCCATCTGGTTCACTTTAGGCCCAGCATCAGTATGGGTGCTTCCACCTCCAGAAAACACACACACACACACACACACACACACACACACACACACACACACACACACACACACACACACACACACACACACACACACACACACACACACACACACACAGAGTTAAGAAGGGAGTGGTGGTGCTTCAGATTTGACAGGATTAAGGATATTAAATAGGCTCCTACAAACGTAAATTTCAAGGCCTTATTAGCCGTAATGTGTTACTGATGGTCAGCTGTGCTCCGCTGTGTTCTTAAACGAGCACACAACCTCGTCTAAAGCGTTAGTGGGAGTCTGACTCTTTTTATCTGAGGCTCAACACCTCTGTACTATTCCACGGAGCAATCCAGAACCTGCAATAAAAGCAGGAATTTATGATTTTTTTCCTCCAACTGTTATCCGCATAATGTGACGTGCCGGGCTCGGAACTCATAGTCTTCCTGAAGACATTTTTAGCTCCCTGAGCTGAAGAGCAGAGCGAGGAATGCTTTGGCAGCGGAGAAAGCGGAGGCGGCAAAGGTGAATGAAGCGAAAATGAAAACAGGTT
Organism: Acestrorhynchus altus; assembly: GCA_034509495.1. Lineage (NCBI taxonomy): Eukaryota > Metazoa > Chordata > Actinopteri > Characiformes > Acestrorhynchidae > Acestrorhynchus > Acestrorhynchus altus. Next base: position 3,153,064 of record CM067505.1, read on the forward strand.
ACTGCTTGGCTAAGAGAGTAAGACTGTCATAAATGAGCCGATATGAACAGTGGTGGAAGCTTGAATTTTGTCCATGTTTGTTTGGTTTCACAGGTGACACACAGTTTCGGAAGGGAGACGCTCCAAATCTGTTTGATATCATATCACAGGGGGATTCAGAGGTGGATTATTATGGTCACATTGTTCTTCAGCCGGTCAGACGGATTTCTAATTGTGACTGGCTAATATCAGCATCGATCTTCATTTGAACTAAACTGAGAGATGGAGGTGATAGAGCTAAACACTAAAACCAAGGGCGTAGATTAAGCATGGACGGATGTGACATGTCCCCACCAATATCCAGCAATTACTGAATTGTCCCCAGCAATAATGTGATCCATGGGCGTGGAATTTGCATGGATGGATGGACTCGTCCCCACAAAGAACTTGTTCTTGATTGTTGTTGTTATATGACTGTTAGATCACCATGGCCAGATCCATTTGAGTCTTCCTGGGTTGTAGCTGATATTTAAGGCCTCAATTGCTCAAGAAATGCAATGATTAAAGAGCTGCCACTATGCCAGGTCAGGTCATCCTAGCAAGTCTGATTTTATGGGTTGTGTGTGCAAAGACAAAGACCAAAGACTGGAGCTGTTATTATGTCAGCCATTCCAGCTATTTCTGCAAAGGGTGTCCTAACATCTGTATATTGTGAAAAGTATGTGTTCATAATTTCATACAAAAAGTATGGAATTTTATCTTCACTGCATACAGATTAGTGCTTTTTTTATTGTTGATCGATGGAAAAAGAGAAATCCAGAATCTTGACATTATTATGTAACATTTAAAAAATCAGGTTTGACTACATTACAAACCAGTTGCCATATTTAAAATTAATCATGAAAAGTTTGAATATATCACTTAAAAATGTAATGAATTAAAATATGGATTAAATTATTTCAGATGCATTTGTATGATTAACCAGCTTCTTACGGACAGCTGTGCTGATGAAAGAACGGCCCCTACACTCCCGCAGAGAAAGGGAGAGAAAGGGAGAGAAAGGGAGAGAGGGGTCAGCTGTAATTGCCATCTCAGAGAAGACTGATGGTCATTATACTTATCTCTTCGTCTCCTGACTACGTTACTCACAAACATCTGGCAGGTATAAACGCTATAAACATCAGCCTTGTTGCTCCAGTTTGAAAAGCGAGGTTATCCTGCTGGATTAAAGAGAAACATGATTTAATTTGAGTCATTTATTTAAATTCAAAACAGGATTCAGATCTGAAGCCAAATCCGTTGTCCTAAACCAGTTTTGTTAAAGCTCTGGAGCTTGCATCAGTCATCCAACCCTCTCCTAGCACATATAAAAAGAGTGGAGCTCACATCAACACCTCTCAAACACCTAAATACCCCCGCCCGCCTCCTTCTAATAAACTTGGCCTCGACTCCTGTACCCAACAAAGACCCTTTTGTTCCACTGGAGACAGGAAGAACATGGCTCTGTGCTGTAAATCACTCCATACATGGGTCACAGCTCCTGGGTGTAGTTTATAGCTACTGGACTAACTGTGCTCGGCCCTCTGGGGCCTGTTCTCTAGGAGCAATGCCGGGTTACCTGGGCCTGGTGCTCGGATGGCAGTAGCTCAGCCTGCTTCCTGGATTACATGCAGTTACGGGCTGACTCACTGCTCAGGCACCACAAATAGATCTCAAAAAAAAGCTGGACACTAAACATCAGCATTGCTTTTTTCAAATTGTCTATAGAACTGTAGGTTCACGATGACTGACCAAAGCCTGGATGTCACTGGACTGGGTCATGCCAAACCCACACGCCAGCCCAGGATGAATGACGCCTCAAAGATTCTCTAAAGGACCTCAGATTGTTCTTAGAAACATTCACACCATGCAGGTCATGTGTGTTTTGTATTCACTGTTTATATGATGTCATCACATTTTCATGCATGTGGGAACCCTAGTCTATGGTGGTTTAGCCCCGCCCACTCACGCAGAACAGTTTTGAATGAGGAACAGTAAGGGCAGCCAATCAGAACAGAGGTCATTTCCACCATTCTTGAAGACAGAGCCACGAAACAGCCTGTTCGGCTCAAAATACAGAAGAGAGTGATTGAAAACGGTGTAAAAATGGAACATGAACTCACAGAAATGCCATACATTGACTGCATGTGAAGGAATAAAAGAAAAATAAAGGGATATGAGCGATTTAGAGGCCCTAAAAGTTGATGTATACAAAGTATGTTTGTAACTGGTTAAATAAAAGTGCCTCAAATAAATAAATAAATAAATAAATAAATAAATAAATAAATAAGTAAGAATAACAAGCTCGACTCTTATTTGCTGGTTTACACTTTCAGCGAAGGACCACAGAACTCCTATCATAGCATAGTTTTAACACTGTGACAAAAGCAAAAGTGATTCCTGAATCTTACTGAACAGTGTCCTCTCAATGTGTCCTCTCAGTGACAATCAACAGAGACAAGCTAGCGTCATCTATCATTAGCTATCGCCCTAGTGCAGATAATTAAGGTCTCCCAGATTTCCATCTCATTGGCTGCCCAGTCTGAGCTCCCCTTCTGCAGACACTGGCCCAGGAAAAGTCTTGAGACTGCCTTCCCGTTCTTAGAACATCTAGTGTCATAGAAGTGTGTAGGTGATGAGCTGCTCTCCAGTATCAACAACAAAGTTTTGACTTTGGTTTTCTTTTGGTGACAGAGTTTATGTAAATATTGTGGGTGTCAATATAAGGAGTCAAGACTGATTGGTGGAAATTGGTTTTGAGGCCTCTATCTTTAGTTCTCCTGGATCTTTTTCTGAAGGATGATCAACAGTGTTTGAAGGACAAGGAAAACCTGGGATCAGAACTCCACATTTGCACGGTCCATTAGAGAGCAGAGTTGTATGATGACGCTCCGGTTCGGGTATCTCTATTAAAGAAATACTATCGAACGAAGTTCACTAAACATTTCCTGGCTGATCGAATACACCTGAGGATGGAGGAGGGAGGGTGGAATTGTGTGTATTTGATTTTTTGCCAACCTATTCTTTCAACAAACAAAAGAAAACAGAGCCCCAGTCCCCAGTGCGTCATGGTGCATGTGGTGTCAGGTGATGTCTGGATGATGAAGGCGAAAATGAGTAGGGCAGTGGAAAAACAGGGCAGTTGACACACTGCTCCAGCACAGTGGGGGATGGAGCTGACCTCGGTGGATGCAGTGTCACTCCAGAACTACATATGATCCACCTTTTGTGTTTCAGCGGAGGCCTCAGTTCCACCGCAGTCGCTGTATCTTTGCTGTCCACAGGCTAGAGCTGGGCAGGCCAAGCAGACCATTACCAAGTCCTTCACATGACAACTCAGCACAGCGAGCAGACAATCAAATACCTTCAGGCCAAAGAGTGCTTCTGCAGGAGAGCAAACACAGAGCCCGGGAGAGAGAGGGAGAGAGAGGGGAAGAGGAAGAGGAGGGAGGGGGCACTCGGAGAGGAAACAGAAGAGAGAGAGAGAGAGAGAGAGAGAGAGAGAGCAAACTTCATTTAGCCAGATGTGATGTTATCAATTCCAGCAACTTTCGTGTTTTTGTGGTGAAAGAGGGCTGCAGCCTTGGCACTTCTAGATACCCCCCCCATCCACCAACCCCACCCCCCACCCCCACACATTAAACTTCTGAGCCTGCCTTCTCTTTCATCACATGCTTTTTGAAGAACAGGGGAAGAGAGAGAGACTGAGAGAGAGAGAGGAGAGAGAGAGAGAGAGAGAGAGAGAGAGAGAGAGGGTGAGTAAACAAAGAAAAGGGTAAACGAGAGCAAGAATGAGAAGAGCTGAAGAGAAAGAAGGAGAGGACACATGAATAGAATATCAGAGGTGGAAAGAAAGAAAGAGTATAGATACACTACGTGTCCACATGTTTGTGGACACCCCGTCTAATGAATGCATTCAGCTACTTTCAGTTGCACCCATTGCTGACACAGATGTGCAAATGCACAGACAGCTGGTCCCTTTAGAGAAGTACTGCCAAGAGAATGGGACTCT